>JALRMF010000269.1:0-69776 GCA_026120015.1 Dendrostoma leiphaemia | reverse complement strand
TCCGAGGGCCTTCTGGTAAGACTGAATTGCGGTTTGGTTTACGCTGTGAACGGGCGGATTGCGGAGTTGGGGGCTGTGAAAGGCGAGCATTGGTGAGAATGAATTAGAGTTTGTCGCGCGGGCCGGTCCGCATGCAAGAAACTCGAGTCACAAACATGCTCCCAATGCGGGGATCGTGGCCTGGCTGCGGCACCGGGACGACGCAAGTGTGCATGCTGACCGCATGCTCGTGGACGCAACGACAAGAGCGATGGCGGCATGGCAGAGTTTCAATTTTTGAAAGTAATATCAGAATAAGTGTGAACAGTTGCAGCTCTCTGAAATCGATGCCAGGCAGAGCTGGGCTTGGGGGCCATCACTCCGCCTTCTGAGACTATGACTCAATTTGTCATGGTTTTAGATGCTCAGGGGAAATCTTGGTAGGATGGTGCGTCTGTGAAAGTATGGGTACCTCTCTCTGTACTGCAGTGGACGCTCACTGGCACTTGCAGTGGCACACCGCACATTCAACACCCCTCCCAGGCCCTCCCAGCCACTTGGTGTCTCAAGCTTAAGCTCCGTGTTTACGTCAGCGATACCACCCCACCTGGGACCTCCTTAAACATCCATCCCCTCAACGTCCCAACTCCCAACGCCTCAACATCGTGCGGAGACACGAGCCCAGCTTTTCACCAGAGCTGGACACCCCCACGACACGTCAAGATGTCGAACAACGTCCAGCCCTCCAATGATGCTCCCTCCAGTGAGAGGACACCTCTCCTAGGCAATGATGGCACGGTCGAGAATGGGGAACCTCGGGAGGAACCCCAGCAGCAATCCAAAACCGAGAAGCTCACCGAATGGCTGTCGGGCCACATCATAGCCATCATCTTGAGCATCCTACTCCTCTTCTTCATCGCTCTCTTCCTGGCCAGTGCTATCCCAGGACACAAAGATGGGGGCCAGCCACCTCTGGTGCCCGCTCCGGACAGCGGCAAGATATGCACAGCTGCCGGGTGTGTCCTGGCCTCAGCCACCCTCCTGCGCAGCATCTCACCAAGGTTCGTCGATCTCTTATGTATACACACATGATTTGGCGGTGAACTTCGTGAAGTTCACAGTAAGAACAGATACAAAGAACTCGACCCCTGCGAAGACTTCCGTGCCTACGCTTGCGAAGGCTTCGATGCCGTGCACGAGATCCGTGAGGACCAGAATGGCATCGGCAGCCTGCAGATCATGAGCGAGGAAGGCCAACTCATCCTCAAGCGAATCCTCGAGTCGCCTGTGCCCCATGACACCTCCCTTTTCTGGACCGCCTCGTCGCCGGACCAGGAGATCTTCACCAAGATGCAGGACGGCTACAACGCCTGCTTGAATGAGACCCTGCTGCGGTCCATCAAGTCCAAGCCGCTGCTCGACCTGCTCGTCGAGCTCGGGAAGCTGTATCCTGTCAAGCACCGCAGGGGCGGAGGGGGACACCACGGCGGCGGCAGGGGGCACCACAGGGCCAGAAGTGACAAAGAGGACACTTCGCTTACGGATGCCGTGCAGTTCCTCATCAGCATCGGGGTGAGGACACCGATCTCCATTGGCGTGGGTGCTGACGACAAGGATCCGGATTCCAATGTCATCTCGCTGAGCCCGCCGTACTCCTTTGGCCTGCCCTCCAAGCAGTACTATAATAGGACTGAGATCGCGACTCTGTACAAGGAGACCATCGGTGAGGTGCTGGAGGCTTTGTTGAAGGAAGCCAACCCTGACAGCAATGACATGCTCTCGGTGTTCGCCATGCCAGACGACCCTGAGGTGTTCAACAGGAGAATCGTCGATGAGCTCGTTGACTTTGAATCCCAAATGGCCACGGCCTCGCCAGATCCCGAGGACCTCTCGGATATCACCAAGGTGTATAATCCGCGCACATTGGACGAGGCCGAGTCGTACAACCCTGAGATCTCGGTCAAGAGCATCATCAAGGCCTTTGCTGGCAGCTACAGGCCCTCCAAGATCATCGTGGCATCTCCGGACTATCTCAAGACACTTGCCGACATCTTGGCATCCCAGAGGCGGGAGGTCATCCAGGCATATCTGGCCTGGAAGCTGGTGCAGTCGTATGGCTCAGCCGTCGAGAGCGATGCCGTCGAGCCGTTGCGCCGATTCAACAACAAGCTGCAAGGGAAAGGACCTGACGTGAAGCCGGAGAGATGGAGGACTTGTGTGAGCGTCGTCGATAGCGACCTGCGTGAGTTAGCTTACCTTTGGACTGAAAGCTGGTCGTTGCTGACAACCATGTAGCATGGATCTTGAGTCGTTTCTTTGTCGAGGCAGCCTTCTCCAAGGAGGCCAAGGACCTGGGTGATCAGATCATATACGACATCAAGGACGAATTCATCGTCAAGCTCAGGAACTCTGAGTGGATGACCAAGAAGGTTCGCCAGCTGGCCATCGACAAGGTGAACCTGATTCGCCAGAAAATCGGATATCCCACTGAGAGCCCGGACGTCACCGACGCAGAGGAACTCCAGAAATATTACCGCAAGGTGAAGGTGTCCGCCGATGCCTTCTTCGAGAACAGACTGTCTTCCACCAAGAACGACGTCCGACGAGAATGGGCTCAAGTCGACAAGCCGGTCGACAAGGCCGAATGGGGCATGTCTGCGCCAACCGTCAATGCCTACTATAACCCTCCTGGTAATGAGATCGTGTTTCCTGCTGGTATCATGCAGGCTCCTGTCTTTTACGACCCGTCCGTGCCCAAGTATCTGTCGTATGGAGCCTTCGGTGCCGTCGCAGGTCACGAGCTGTCGCACGCCTTCGACTCGTCTGGGCGCAACTACGACCAGAACGGTAATTACACCGACTGGTGGGATAAACCCACCATCGATGCCTTTAAAAACAAGACGGACTGCTTTGTCGAGCAGTATTCCAACTACACCATTCCGACCAAGGACGGGCCGCTCCACGTCAACGGCAAGCTCACGCTCGGTGAGAACATCGCAGACGCTGGCGGCCTGACGGCTGCGTTCCAGTCGTGGCGCCTGCGCGACGACCAGAAGTCTGATCTGCTGCTGCCCGGCCTCGACCATTTCACCAAGGAGCAGGTCTTTTTCCTGGCTTACGGCCAGACTTGGTGCGGCAAGATGCGGGAGGAGACGGCCGTGCAGAGAGTGTACACTGACCCTCACAGTCCTAATCAGTACCGGATCAAGGTAGGCGTTCTGCCCATCATACGTCCAGATGCGGTGCCGTTACTGACTCTTCTTCAGGGAACCACGTCGAATTCTCGAGAGTTCAGGGAGGCGTTCGACTGCCCCGTCAAGGAGCCCACCTGTGAATTGTGGTAATTACTGCGGCCGATGCTCATATTTGTGATGCAGTTCGATGTTTGTGTGATTGATCGATGTCCACAAAAGTTATTCGGGCCATGGGAGGAGCAATTAGTACAATGGAGTCCAAAAGCATTGTTGCTGTGCCGAGTGGACTGGTGTGGCTTTTTCCTTATCTTGTACTGATGGTCTAGCGGTGGTGGCATTCCCTCCCTGTCTTGTCAAGCAGC
Source organism: Dendrostoma leiphaemia (assembly GCA_026120015.1). Taxonomy (NCBI): domain Eukaryota; kingdom Fungi; phylum Ascomycota; class Sordariomycetes; order Diaporthales; family Erythrogloeaceae; genus Dendrostoma; species Dendrostoma leiphaemia. The sequence goes on along the minus strand of JALRMF010000269.1, from coordinate 66,241 downwards.
CGAACCTTCACGGCTGCCTTTGATCAATCGAGACCAGATTGCTATCAATTCTACTGGGCTGTTGAAGGCATCCCTTGCATGAGATACGACGCACATCACCAACCCTGCATGTTGAATCCGATCTTGCATCCTGCAGTCGCCGCAGGCAGCCTGACGTGTTCCGAGCGCCTGGGTCTAGATTTTTCCTGACCCTGCCGGACGCACGACGCTGCAGCGCTAATGCGACTAGGTGTATCTTCATTGTCCCATCGGATAATCTTGCATTGAGCCCCTGGCTCACGATTTGGCTGGCGTGCATGGGCACCCGCGAAATCTATTGTGCTCCACCAATCTCAGATAACGAGCATAGCGGGGGAATCCCCTCGCCACTAGCCACGGCGCGATAGCACTTGGCGGCCCGAATTTCTGGACGCCAGTGACATCCCCTGGACGGCCCAAAGAACCCGAGGTTTTTATTTCGGATCTTAGACACACGATTTCCTCTCCTGCCAACGCCTGCCGTCATTTTTCTCTGTATCCATTCTCTTGTAGTACCATTATCGAGTTTCCAATTTCGAATGCGAGCCGTATCTGATCCAGCAAAGACGTATATGATCTTATCCGCCGCCCCAGTCGGAGGTCGCCATCGGTCTTGAGACGAGGAGCAGGGGAAAAAAAAAACAGATCGAGTGGAGGTGGAGAAGCGACGACGAGCAAAGGGGACACAGCATGTCCAAGGATCCGGTCGTTGAGGTCGCCTCCCCAGAGGCGGCCGCGGCGCTGGCCGACACAGATGCGGCTGATATGGCGCGCCTCGGCAAGGCGCAGCAGTTTCGCCGGAACTTCTCCTTCTGGTCGACGTTTGGCTTCGTGTCTATCTACAGTAGGTGCTCGAGCAACTGAGGTCAGGACCTGGGCGAGTTGAGAGTTTGGACCGGGAGGGGGGTGTCCACCGCTGCCGCTCCTCCAAGGGCTGGAAGGCGAAAAATTCGAGCACTGTCGGACGAAAGATTCCAAGAGCATGGGATAAGTACTCCCGGGAATAATTTCATCTCCTCGGTATCTGCTATCTTGAGTACCGCTCGCTGACTCTCTCCTCCTTCAAACTAATTCAGTGGCCACGTGGGAGTACTCGATCATCTCCATGTCTCCCAGCATCCCCTCTATCGGCTTCGGCGGCTTCTTCTGGACCGTTATAGGGTGTATGTTGTTCTACGGCACCGTGGTTCTTTCCCTCGCTGAGATCTGCTCCATGTCCCCAACCGCAGGAGGCCAATGTAGGTTTACTAGTCTAGCTTCAACCAGCGTTAGAATTTTAAAGATATCTCTGACAGATTTGTGCCAGATCACTGGGTGAGCGAGTTCGCCCCGGCCCGCTTCCAGAAGGAGATGAGCTACGCCGCCGGCTGGATGAGCAGCTTGGGGTGGGTCGCGAGCTATGCAGGCGGCATCTACTCGTGCGCCCAGCTTGTGCAGGTCGCCGTGGACCTTGTCTCGCCCGACTTCGCCTTCGCGGGCTGGCAGGTGTTCCTAGTCGTCCTCGCGTTCATGGTCGTTACTATCGCCTGCAACACGTTCGGCGCCGACGTCCTCCCCGCGCTCGAGGTCGCGAGCCTGGTTGGGCACACGGCCGGCGTGGTGATATTTGTTGGCATCTTTTGGGGCCTGTGCCGGCCGCTGAACGATGCGCGGGAGGTGTTTGGCGGCGTGGAGAATAACAGCGGCTGGAGGGACTATGGCGCGGCGTGCTTGGTGACGCAGGTTTCGATCATTTGGTCTATGTTGGGGAGTGATACCATCGTGCACATCTGTGAGTGAAAGAAACGAACATCTCCAATCAGTCCCATGGTTGGCTCTGTGATGAATACCAGTACTGACATGTTGTCAACAGCTGAGGAGGTTCGAGATGCGTCCTTGACCGTCCCTCTCGCAATGTGGTGGTCGTACGCCCTCAACTCTGTCATGGCCATCCTGATCATCATCACGATGCTCTTTTGCATCGGACCACTCGACTCCCTCCTCGAAGCCGACCTGCCCTACCTGAATCTCTTCGCCAACACCGGCAGCAACAGCGCCGCCCTGTTCTTGGCGAGTTTCCTAATCATTCTCGTCGCTGCTGGAAACGTCACAGCCTTGGCCACAACATCACGTGAGGTCTGGGCATTTTCCAGAGACAGAGGCTTTCCCTTCTCCTCTTGGATATCTCATGTGAGTCGTTGCTCCCGGAGCACAGTGGTGGCGGGACACAAGTAGAGATGAGAAATACTAACCAACCCATGCGCGTTGCCCACAGATCGACCCCAAATACGACCAGCCCTTCAACGCGGTCTATCTCGCGACCCTCGTCTCCGCGCTCATCTCCCTCGTCGCCATCGGCTCCCCGCTCGCCTTCACCATCATCGCCTCCCTGTCCCTGCTGGCCCTCATGTCGACCTACTCGCTCTCCATCGGTTGTGTGCTGCTTCGCCGCCTCCGGGGCCAGAAGCTCCCGCCCGCGCGCTGGGGCCTGGGCCGATGGGGCCTGCCCGTCAACGCCGTTGCCGTTGCGTACTCGGCCTTTATCGTCCTGATGAGCTGTTTCCCGAGCGAGGAGGCGCCCGCGCTCGCGGACGCAAACTGGGCGCCCGTCATCTGGGGTGCCGTCATCGTGCTGAGCGTCGTGGCATATGTGTTCCATGGGCGGAAGCACTTTACGCCGCCCGTCATGTTTATCGAGGGGGTGAGGGCGGATCACATGGGTCTGCAAAAGGTTGAGTAGGTGGATGCCTGCGCTTGTGTGTCCTCACCCCTTGCGGCACAGTGTCTACCTAGGTAATATTGTGGCCCGGCAGGGCCCGCAGAAAGCCAAAGGATTGTGCGAGTCTGTACACACAGAGAGAGAAATAGGCATAGAAAATGTCATACAGGGGCACTGCCAGATCATAGATGGCCGGCTCGTATCTGAGACTCCCTTGTCCGCTCCACTCACCTCCTGAAACCTTTGATTGGAGTAACCCAGCATTCTAACTGCACCAAGATATATTCGGGAAGTCTCGGGCAGGATGTTCATCTCATTGACCCTCAAAAAACATGGCGTCTCCCATCTATGGCAATCTGGCAGCGTCCGCCCAGGTGTGTCTGAGCTGGTACCCGGGGCGAAAGGTGGGCACACGACACACAGTTAGACAGGACATTGTCTAATGCAATTTATAATTCATTGGCGAAGTCTTGCCACTCAACTTTTCGTGGTGGTTGGGGACGTGACGAGGTTGGCCGCGATTAACCAGCAGACTACCCCCCCCCCCCCACTCCGGTCGAACACCTAGTTCCCATGAATTTCGTGTCGGAAGGATTAAAGCTTGGGGAACAAATGTTGAGATCTATCGGTGCTGTACATCACCCTACAGCAGTCGAGTTCCGTTTTTGAGACAATAACCGTGCCCCGATGCTGCGATGCACCACTGTTCCACAACCTGTTCCTCCTCATTGCTGAGCCTGGTCCAATTCCATGCCGTCCCATGGCAACAGAACGGCCTTGTAAATGAGTATCCAACCTTACGCATGTTCTCGCTTGTTGAGGTGGGGGCCGACCTGTAGGACTCAGTAAACTTTCATTGATATGTCGTCGTTGTTGACCTCCGGCTTTATGTTTGAGTTCCAGCACCTATCAGATCGACGACAACACGAGCCCCGGATACAATACACTTGAAGACCATACCTAGCACCAAGCGCCATCTGGCACATTCATACAGCTTGTGCTGTTCTGCCCTCCACTAATGCTGACGTCAGACCAACTCCAGTCACTACAACTGCCCTCGCCACATTCGATGTAAATGTTGAGAGCGTTGCTTTCCACCGTTCCTGTTACATTTTGTAGAACAAAATCGGTGATCGGGACTCCGTTGGTCGGTTGACCTTCTTCACCGTTATAAGACTGTGTCACGATAATGCCATAGTCTGTGCCCTGCGATATTTGAATATTGCGGTAAGTGATGTTTGAAACCGTTCCGTTGGCTCCAGCGATTGTTTTCTGTGAGAGGGTGCGGTCAGTCATTTACCTCTCATTACAGCCCTGGAGGTGAATCAGCCGATCGAGGAGGGGGGGCTACTCACAATCCGAACAGACTGCTGACTTTTCTCCATAACAACGTTTTCGAACGTGATGTTATTCACGTCATTGTTGTCACGACCACCGACAGAGCCGATAGAAATTCCATGTCCGCCCGAGCAAAAGCCATCCTTGAACAATACATTCTGGCCGGAGTTGACCGCCACGCAATCATCCTGGTTCCACACTTGAGCTCCTGTGATGACAACGCCGTCGCAGTTGTTGATATCGAAAGCATCCGTGTTGTGTCCCCGGGTCTCGTTGTCCGACGTCAGGACATCACCTGCTGTGTTATTGATAACGATGTCTTTGACAACTAGATTGTTGATGTAGTTGATCGAGAAGGAGTTGATAGGCGCATTGAGGATATATATAGAGTCCAATACAGAGTCGTTCAAGTGGTTCGCCTTGAAGAACTTAGGCTTGGTCACGCCGCCGCCGTTGCCGAGGCCGTCCCACCAGAGAGGCCCCTGCCCGTCTAGCACCGAGCCGGGATCGCCTCTTACGGTGATGTTATTCCCACTGACGGAGAGAAGAGAGCCAGACCATTCCGCATAGTCCCATATTGTATGGCCCTGGAAGATGACCTATAGCAAATGTGAGCCTAGAGGATCGGGAAGGTGGGTCATGAAGGCGGACGTACAGTGGTGCCGTCGTTAAGCTCCTCGAGGTCCAGAGTCACATTACCGGGCACCTCGAGACTATCGAGAATAATCGTCGAGCAGTCATTCTTGGTCTGGCTGAGTTCTGAGTAGCCGTCTGATCCCGTGAAGGTGCAAGTCGAGTTGACCCTCCTCATCAGGCCTGAAATCGGTTGAGATAGAGTGCCTAGGAGTCCCAGGAGGGCAGCGAAGGATATGGAGGCCATTGCAACGAGCGGCTGGCTTGAGATTGGCTGGCAAGTCACGACGCTTCGTGTTTGTCTCCGAGAGCCTGAGGGGTCACAATTACCTTTATCTCAGTTCGGGGACTGGTGGGGATTTCAAGGTCGAAATTCTGGAGAAAGAACAGATCCACTCATTTACTCCCGAAGATGATGAGGAAAGGGGCATCAGTGGGCCAGGGCGGACCAAATGCCGAGGTTGTCTTGTTTAATTGGAGGAAAAAGTAGAATGCCAAGTCCACTTGCCACCATCATTGCCAGCATTGTGAGCTGTGTAACTCTCTTATTCGGGTGTTGCCCTTCAGTCCAGCTACACAGAAGCAGAAGTGATGCAACCAATTCTAATCCGGGGTACTCCAAGCTTCATGTCGGACGTATTGTCCGAGACCCAAAAGCGTCAATCGAAGGAGCATCTCTCAGCCTGAGTATGAGAGCCTACTGGGGGACCAGATGCATTGCATTTTCTATAAATAAAAAAAACCTCGAAATCGTCGGGGAGGGAAGAGGAAAGGTTTTATCTGCTTGAACCCAGGCCAGCCTCGAGACCTCTGTAGGATTCCAATGGACCATTGCCTCAAAATTGTCGATACTGCTCGAGGGTATGACATTGCAGATTCAAGGCACAGCTGGAATTTCTAGCTTAGATGGCATGCACACGTATCATTTGTACTGGCTAGGCATGTGGTTCAAGAATACATCTGATTTTTCATTTCCATATGATCGAGACTACGGAAGGTATCTTGACCGCCCGAGGGCGCCGACACTATAGGCTGTCACTGGTGCACCAAGAACTGAAGATGAACTGATCGTGGTACATGTAGCCGGACGCCCGCCTAATCATTGACTGGGTAGCCGCTCTCGTTGGGGCCCTCGTCAGCCTACACTCCCTCGCCCGCGTTGTCATCATCCGCTCCGCGTCGAACTTGGAAACCACGCGCCGGCAGCTGGATCGCGGTATGGTCATTAGCATCGTCACAGTTTCAGAAAGGGTGGATATGAACGAACCGGAGCAAGCGACTTCACCTGGCGGACCGCGTCATCCAACCTCTTCTCATTGGTGTAGACGCTGTCCTCGAGCTCGACGAGTTTGCGTTCGAAACCCCTCATGCGCCGCTCGCACTCAGAAATACGGTGGTCGTACCGGGTCTTCATCTCGTTCTCGCGCTTCATGGAATCGCTCCAGCACTCCTCGATGCTGTTGTTGAAGTCCAGTTGCATCTGAGCCTTGGCAAGCTCGATCTGCTCCTGCATCTCAGACCGGAGGTTGGCGAACTGGCCAGCGACATAGCCCTTCACATAGGTCTTGACGAAGGTCTTGACGTAGTTCTGCACCTTGTCGGAGGGCTCAGGGTCTTCGACGGGGACGGGGAGGTTGGCGAGCTGATTGTCGACATAGCCCTCGATATAGGTCTTGACGAAGGTCTCGGTGGATGCTTTAACGGAGTCGGAGGCGTCGGCGGTGCGCTGGGCGTCGACGGTCGACTGGATGGCACAGGAAGCGAGAGCCTGGGCCAGCTCGTCCTTGGCCTGTGTAAAAACGTGTGAGCAGGACGGAGGGTATGAATCTCTGGCTGTTGGTTTGGAATTGGAGCGGGTCCGAATAGTGCTGGATGGGGATCGTGCAGGGGTCACACTATACGGTAATAATGGTGATTGATGTCTGTAATAGACTTACCTCATTGCGTTGCTTCTTGACAGGAAATTCGATGGCATCATCGCCTCCCTGACGCTTGTTCTGGTTGCGAGCCATGCTGATAACCAGATGCCTGATTACTTTGGCTGTTATAGTGATCGGCCGAGTGCTGAGAGAAGACGACCGATGCTAGCAAGAGACCACCAGATGCTAGGACGAGGATCCCAGATTTCAGGAGGAGACGACCAGGTGGTAGTAGGAGACGACCGGCTTCGCAGAGGAGAGACCCAGGTATGCAAAGGAGATGACCGGGTACGAGGAGGAGATAAGCAGGTACCAGGAGGAGACTGTCCGATGCTAAGAGTTCCGCAGATGTTACAAGGAGAGCTCCAGATGCTGAGAGGAGAACCCCAAATGCTGTGAGGAGGGCCCCAGGTGCAAAAAGTAGACAACCAGGTGCTAGGAGCAGACAACCAGGTTTGAGGAGGGGATCAACTGATGACAGGAGGGAGAGAACCTGCAGGACTGACGGAAGGATGTGAAAGGGGAAGAGGAAGATTGAAGGGAATTGAAATTTGGACGGTTGGGTGCAGGTGGGCAGATATTTATACTGGTAGAAGAGGCAGAGATCAGTATGTAGGTGGGGCCCCTGCGGGACAGACCAGCTATTGTTTGGGCAGACGCGGAATAAATATTGGAAAATAGGATGCAAAGTGAATATAAAAGTCGACGGCAAGGTCAAAACCCAAAGATACATGGCAGTGCCATAATCTCAGCCTTGCCTGACGGGTACCTGCAGATCGCCAATCTGCCCAGGTGCTTAAGCTGACTTTTGAGGAACTCTCCAGACGGAATCTTCTGGTAATTATTCACCTACAGGAACAATACTTAGTCTTGAAAGGCATTTTCCAAGCGGAATTCTTCGTCATTCTTCCTTATTCTTCACCACGCTAGTGACAATCCTGAATAATTTCGCACGCCCAGTAGGTTCGATATTGCAGATACCAGAAGAGGGCGATCATCATGTCGACATTGGTACACTACGGAGATCCAACTGGTTGAGCCAAGCGTTGAGCTTGTATTCAACAAGCAACGAAGAAAATAATCGGGGCAACCAAGTTGAGCTTCAATTGTAGAGGGACATCATGGCAGAACCGCCGGCGGCTCTCTTGGGGGAGTTTTAGGACGCAAGGGCGCTGACATAGTTTTTGGACTGAGAGATGGTATGTCGGGGTCACGAACACATAGACAGTACAGACGATAATTGTGTATACAGTCTAAACTAAACCCTCCAGCTGCGCCTTGATCTGCAACGCCAGCACCCTCGAGTAGTACCGACAGACAGCCAAGTTGCCTCCATGAAACCAGAACCCCGGATGACCCGAGTCCCTCCACAACGCCCTGAACTCGCCGCCCTCGTCGAAACCCCAAATATCACGAAGCCTATCCGCCACCTTGTCCCCGAAGATAGCCCTCGCTTGTGTCCGCATATTTGAATATCCCGTGGCAAATACGATCTCATCCGCCTCGATCTCTGTCCCGTCCGCGAACCTAAGCCCTCGCGGCAGCACCTCGGCAACCTCCTGGCCCTGCTTGACGCGAATCTTGCCATCGATAATCAGCTGGGACGCGCCCACGTCGATGTAATAACCACCGCCGCGCTGGAAATACTTGAGGTACAGCCCGCAGTCGTCCGGGCCCTTGTCCACCACGAACCCGGCCCTCCGCAGGCCGTCGAGCGTCGCCGCGTCCTTGACCTGCTGCGTCCGGGTGAGCTCGCGGTGCATGGCCTTGAGCACCTCGGCGGGGACCGCCCAGGCCGCCAGGTCGGCGTCGTCGGTCGGCGGCCCGCCCTCCTCGTACATGCCGGCGAGGTTGATGCGGCAGATGCTGTCGGACGAGACGACGCAGGTGGAGCTGCGCTGGACCATGGTCACGTCGTAGCCGCTCTCGTAGTAATCCTGGCTAGAGGCTATTAGCTTGCGGGAATGGAGCACAGAGCAACTTTGGAATCCGTAGCAGTAAGAAAGAGGGGCCTACCAGATGTCGTGGGCCGAGTTGCACGCGCCGACCACGACGGCCTTCTTGCCGGCGCCGTCGGGCCGCGCACCGGGGAAGGACGAGCTGTGGCCGAGGAAGTGGCCCTGGAACCCGTCCATGCCGGCGATGGAGGGGAGGTTGGGCTTCCCGCTGTGGCCCGTCGACTGGATGATGTGTTTGGGGTGGAGGATCCGCGCCTCGACCCCACCGTCGGCCAGCGTGCGTTTGACCGTCACAGTCCAGCGCTTGGAGCCCTCGTCCCACGAGCCGCCCTCGATGGTCGACCTCATCCACACGTTCAGCTCGAGCAGCTTGGCGTACGACTCGAAGAAATCCCCGAGCTTGTCCTTGGGCGTGAAGATGGGCCACCAGTCTGGAAAAGGAATGTACGGCAGATGGTCGTACCAGATGGGATCGTGCAAGACGAGCTGGTGATACCGCTGCCTCCAGTTGTCGCCAACGCTGTCATTGGCGTCGACGATCAGCGTGGGCACGTTGAGCATCTTTAGCCTCGCGTGCGCCGTGAGGCCTGCTTGGCCGGCTCCTGCAGGAGGCGGTCAACAAGGGGATGGCACGTGAGCTGGGTGGAGGGCCCTACCGAGAATGAGGACATCTGGATCGCTGTTGACGAAGTTCTCCTCCTCGCGCCGCCGGTCAAGCCAGTTCCTGCGACCGCGATGATACCCATGCGACACGCCCGTGGGCCGCCGCGGGCCGATGGGCTCCTCGAAGCCCTTCAACTCCTGCAAGGTGGTGAAGAGCGTCCAGATCTTCCAGCTGCCATTGTCTTCAGCCAGGCGAGCTATGCCGCGACCGCGTCCCAGCTTCGTGACGAAAGTGAGGTACAGGAGGATGCCCTTGGACGTCTCCTCGGGGTTGAACGCCGCTACCTTGGGAGATCGAAACTCTGTGGACGTATCGACCGCCACTTGCTCAAGGCTCGAGTTGTCACCAAGGAACCCGGTGACCTGTTTTCTCGTCTTGAGCGTGCGCAGGTCCCACGACAGGGCGAGGTGGTCGCGCCAGTAACATTCGTCGAGGAAGAGGGACGCAACCCCGTCAGCAGCCTCCTTCGACGGAGCCTTGGTCACATACGAGTTCAGCCGTGAAATAACGTCCTGGGCCACGGCCACAGCGTCTATGGGACCATCAGCTGCCGGTTTGGGCCATTTTGCGATGGGGATGTTGATGGATCCCGGCTCGCAGCGTTGGCTCGAGAGAACTGAGGCTGGTTGTTCTGTCACTGCGCTCGGGCTCATGTTTTTTTGATCAAAAACTGACGATGGTTATAACTTATTTTGGTACGACGGTTGCTGACTCTGCTATAAACAAGCTCTCGTCTGTACACGGGATGAATGATGAGGTCTTAGACTCGGTTTAAATAAGCGCGGATCCGCAACAAAGGTTGACAGGCTCCCGCTGCCTTCATGGGATCCAAAGCAGAGGACTATAATATTTGGAGCGGGAGTCATCATCGAGCAGCACTCACTCCGCACTTTTCCCCAGGTCCCAAGACTCCGGGGGGGCGGGGTTGGTTCTGGGGCAGTGGATAGCGTATGTATGTGTGGCGCCCCGTGTCTTAAGACATCAACAGCAGCGGCGGGGTCAAATGGGTGTACTGTGTAGATCCAAGTCCGCACCTCCATCCGCCTCTCGAGTCTCCGCACGCCCCATCAGAGGGGCCGAGGGGCCCATCGGCCCATCTTTTAGCTGGCTCGCCGCGACTTGCCCACAAGTCAGAACATGCGCCCTTTCAAATGTTCCAAGTTGATCTGAGCATTTCTGACAGCAACTCAGGCGTCTGAGAGCAAGTTCCCTTGGGCATATCTCTGCTCTGGCCGGCTTGCCCCTTTTGGGCAATCCGGCGCACAGTTTCCCCTATGGTCAAGAGGAGCGGCACATGACTGCACCGAGCCTGCACGGCCCGCCCCTCAGCTGTTCAAAGCATGTCGCGTCGGCGAAAGTTCCCTGATGCATTTCGCATCCTGAAGATCACGTGCCTTCGGTTGAAAGGAATCTCTCCAGGGACCAGGGCCACTTTATACGTGGCATCACAGCAGCGTGTCGTCAGCGGAGTCGTCCTGTCTCTGCATTCGTCTGTTGGAAATCCGGATCCGCGAGCGAGTGCCCTCCACACCCTGTGCACTGCCGCCGCCGAACGCCCATCAAGTCGTCCGACTCGTTCTGAGCCCCAAGGCCCGCTCCATCTCGTCTCGGGCGCTCTCCATGCTGCTCCCGATGGTCTTGGGCCGCTCCGCGTGGTTCTCCCTCACGCTGTCGAGCCTGCAACTCTCCGGCCGCGTCGCGTACCCAGCACGCGCGGTGATGAAAGCCGCCTCGTCGTCCGGCAGACCCGACAGCGGGATCGATCCCGCTGGGTGCTCGCGCCGGCTGCTCTGCCACGCGAGGACGCGCAGCCAGCGGCGCAGCTGCTGCTTCTGCGGCGCCGGAGGGATGACGTCGTCCTCCGACGGGCTGGGATCGCCCGCCCTCGTTATCGACTGCCGCGCGCTCGGCCTGATGCGGTGATCTCTGATGACGGGCTGTACTTTCTGCAGTATAAAGTCCCAGCACGGCTTCAAACCGGTGACGGAGGTGCCGATGATGAAGACGGTGAGTTCGATCAGGGACCATATGCTGCGCATGTCGTCGTAGATGCTGTCCTGCGCGATCTCGACGAGGTACCAGATCTGGTACAGCCGGACGATGCTGATGACGCACCCCAGCGAGCCGAAGCTGAGGAGCAGAGCACTGGCGACTTTGTCGCGCAGCGGGAGGTTGAGGAGGGTCAGTGCCGGCATGGGGATCACCAATATCACGAAGTCGGTGAAGATGTTCAGCGCAGAATGCGCATACCACATGGCGTGCTCGTCGATGCAGTGTACTTTCTCCGGGTCCATCGTGAAATCCCAGAAACCGGTGACCGGGTCGCAGCTAAAGATCGACGCGAGGAAAACGGCAAGGCTGACGACGATGGTAAAGACGATGACGGCCCAGCATGCTATTGTCGTCCATTTCCCGATAAAGATCCGCATGTACTGGACGACGAGCGATATCTTGACGAGGGCTAGCGTAACGATATAGGCGAGGATGCTGAAGTATTCGGCCTGTTCAAGGTATCAATGAGTACGTTGGGTCTGGGGGCTCGTTCCGGCAGTGTTCGAAGGGATCCTACCTTGATGATGCTGGAGATCTGGCCGAGTGTCAAAGTAACCGCGTGTCGGCCATCACCTGCTTGGACTTCTAGGAGGATGTTAGCAATGCCGTGCAATCTCCGGGACTATGTACCCGGACTTGGAGGCATAGCACTCTGAGGACGCACTCGCGATCATGCAGGCTACCTCCAACACCAAGGTGACCTGCCGCTGTCGATTAGCTGACGGACTCAATGACTTCCAAGGTTGTTGAAATTCATTGAACAAAAACATTACCCAAGACGCAATCAGCAAACCATCTTCAGGTCCAAATGACCCGGGTCGGATCACGACCCGGGTATAGATCCTCAGGACCACGGCGACGGTAGCAAGCACGAAGAAGGAAATAACCAGGGCAAGTATCGTGGGGCCCCAGTTGTCCGTTGCCATCAGATATTTCCGGCCAAGCGAGGCGGGTCGCGAAGTGATGGCCTTCGCAAACAACGGAAAAAAAGGAACGACTGGGGCCAAGACTGTATTTGCGTAAGTCGACCGGCAGAGGAGGATGCTAAAAGAATTCCCTCACGGTCCGCCCTTGGGCGAAACGTGTGGGGCCTTTGCAATCGCCCGGCCTCACCTGTGCCCTCGGCGACAGTCTTCACCGTCAACTTTTGTAATCTGGAATTGCTCACGGGACCGGCTGACTTCCCAGTCCTGGGTTCTTGGCGGAGTCGCCCCTACGAGTTGTTTACCTGGAGTAGAACAGATCTCCCACAAGCGCCCTTCGGTTAGAGGTCAGCGGGTCCTCAAGGACTCATGCACAAACCATGGAGACTCCTCCTGCACGGAATCAGCGCGGAATGCTTCTACAACTGTAGCTCCCATGTTTAATTCTTTCAATCCAGTACAAGAAAACCTTGGCACCTGACACAACCTCGAATGACTCGATCATATCTGTCCAGGGGAGAACTCATCTATGATTGCGGATACATTGGGAACAAGTCCAGACCAGCTATCAGTGATTATGGGTCACCGAAACGATAAAGCATCATGGATGATCTGCAGCAGCCTGTCAAGTTCAGAGCCTGCGAAGATCCGCCCCACTCCCCCAATCGCCTTCCACTCGTGGGTAAGCTGCTTAGGTAGTATAATCCCTGTGGCATGATTCCCTTGCAAGCTCCTCACATTGTTAGTCCAACCTGGGAGTTTGATAGGAGACTGGGAGACGAGATCTGGACAGGACTTAGCAACAGATCAAAAATGTACGGGTGGGTCGTGGAAGCATGCGCTTTGATCGTGAATGAGTGGAGAAAGACCCGCCATTGGCACTTGCGAGAAAGGCCTGTCATTTGCTTGTGCAACCCTATCTAAGATCCAGACCTGATGGTAGGTGTAGGATGGTGTGTCCACTACACTACCCTCCGACAGGATTAAGCCAGACCTGTGTCAAATATATATAACCTATCCCACAACGACTTTTCTTGGATTTGCCTTGTGGAAACACTTTCCAGGTTACAGGTGCATATCGTGGCTTCTTTGGAGAGGAAAAGTGGCTTGAATCCATCCCACTATTGGATATACCAGGAAATCACAATAGAGATGAGCCTGACAGATGCCTAGTCAGCGGCCTAGGTGCTTGTAATGTTGCGGCAGACAAAGGGGTGTGTGGTTCTTTCTTAGCCTCATAGGTCGTCAAGAACTCAATCGTCTCCTAACACTGTGTGTCTTGCAGCATACAAGATCGAGTGAAGATGCGGACCCTGATTTCCAAAAACTCCAATTCTCGCATGTTCTACGCTTGTTGACTTGCCCTGCGAGACTCAAGATTTCGCTCCGTCCCGGGCCACTCTGGGAATTCTCAGCCCTTCCAGTTGAGCGCTGAATTTCAATACTTGGAATGACTGCGGAGCAGGAACAGCGTTGCCTCAATAATGAGCCACAAATTATATGGGTAAAGAGTCCAAGAGATCAGCACCCAGATACCAGATTTCAAGAAGGGAGTAGATATCCAGTAAATCATCATTGCTCTAAATGAGCAAGGTATATGTACTTTGTATGGGTTTGTCTTTAGGCAACGGAAGACCAGTTTAGCTGTGGCGTAGTCGTCGAAATGGAGAGATGCCCAAACAACACCGAAGATGTCGATGGCTGGTGTTGGAAGTCACCTGCTCTCATGCGTAGCTGTTCGTTAAAAACGTTTTCACGTAGACTCAGCGCCGATGTTAACGGCCTCATTTTGGCTTATCAAGGTTCGTCATTTACCGTTCCGTCGTGGCGACAGGGCTCTGAAATGTGAGGCAATACCCTTCATACCAGCCTTTTTCCAACTGCACCCGGACAGATGATCAAGGGTTCTGACCGTTCATAACACCAGGTTAAACAGTCATGAAAAGCATTTTAACAACCTCTGGAAATCGTGTACGTGCACCATTCACGCCACGCCCAGTGCCGACCTAAGTAGGTAGTGCAAGGATCATTCTCAGCTGTTGATCATGGCTCAGCTGTTGGCTGCCACTATCCTCTTGGTCCGAATTCGAAGACTTTGATTAAACCCGCTTGCTTGCAAACTAAGTAGGTACGTATTGATCGCAGCCACGATTTTACATACAATTGCGATGCTTCATCCAAGTGGTTTGGAATACATGACCATTCCCAGCAAGTTTCCACGATGTCAATCCTGACACGAGAGAAACAAACAGTACCTAGCGCTGATACAAATTGAAGGTGTGACTTTCAGTATTTCGTTCCAGGAGCCGGCGTGTTGGCACGTCTGGTCAGGGGAAAAACAAGGTAATAGAGGGCATTCTCATGTGAATGATGGGCAGAGGAGGTAGTAGTTTGAATGTGGCGTCGCTAGTTCGAAGTTCGGCTTCGATGCTGGCACTCTACTCGAAACCCTCACGGCTATCGGAGTTCCCGCGTTCCACTTTCAGGGTTCCTGTTATGATCTTCTTCTTTGCGTGGAATCCATGCATGACCTTGATGGCCATCTTGAATTTCCCCTCCCTTGTGGGAATTCAAAAACGCCGCCTCCAGAATAACTAGTCATGCAGAGCCGCGTGGTTGCGGGCTCCATACAACTGATTCTCCGATCAATGTGGGTGCGGCTCCCGGTGACTAACCTGTTTTTGTGCTCTGAGACCGTTGTTACCCGTAATTCTGATGGGGGATGCAAAAAAGTGAAAAGAGCTGGACACAGAACACATAGTAGCAACACAATTGATTGAGCATCCGTCGCCGAAGTGAATAAGATCTATATCATGATAAATACGTGCGCGCACTGCCCTTCCACAAACCACAAATATCCGCCTGTACACACTACCTATTTGTAGGCAGTGGAGGAGACCAGCTCATCTGAACTGGAAGCTCGATTATTCTCTCGGTTGAGCTAGCTGTACTTATAACCCCAAAACATTAGAAGCGAAAGACTTGATCTTCCCAACAACCCAAGCAAAAGCATCAGCTCTGTCCATGGCGCCACTATAAGTCTGTGCAGCCCTTGCCGAACATCCTGCTGTATCGTGAGAGACTCTGTTGCAGTAGAACTTGACAGCACTCCACACCTTCTCGTCGACAGACTTTGCCGCAGAAAGCAATGATTCCGTGAAATCTATCTTCCATTGGACATCACTGGGATGTCCTCGGCCATCCCACGCGTAGTCGAGCGCTGCCTTCTTTGCAGCCTGCACCCACACGGCCGCTTGGGGAACGACTCCTCCTGTCAGCCATCCTGCGATCCTGAGGAGTGCTGGCTCCAGCGTGTTGTTGATCGCTTCGGCGGGAGATTCTCCCCGGATGATGTTGACGACAATGATGACGACGAGCAGCAGGATCTGAAGCTGCAGTACGCTCCAGATTCTGTTGACGAGCCAAACAAGTAAGCTGAGCAAGAATCGAAGTGGCCAGGGGAAGTATGCGGTCGCCCCGTGATAGTCTGCGTAGGCTTCGCGAAAATATTGTCTCTCGCGCGGCGTGGAAGCTCTTCCGAAGTTGCGAGGGGGTTGCATACCTCCTGATACAGGTATTCTGATGAACCCTGCTGGCGTCGACATCCAAGGCCTAGCTGGTATATATCCGGGAACGTCAATCTTCATGATGGTGTAGAATGGCTGGAGAATCGAGAGATGATCAAAAGCCGGGCTAGTCAACAAATTGCCCCTCAAGTGCGCGGTCCGTACCTGAGTGCTGACACGGTCGCGAGGATTTGAGATTATGATCAGTGATTCCGCTCAAGGGACTTTGATTCTTTGGAATGAGCAAAGCGAAGAAATGTATATGAAGCAGTCTCTGGTTCGAAACTGTTCAGGACGCACGGTGCATTCCAGGTTTCTTTCTGCTCCAAATGGAGCGCTTTGTCCAGCGACGCCCGGGACGGCAGCAGACCACGTTGACTGACAGAACTTAACTTCCTTTGACGATGTTGTTACAGTCTTTGTTCACTCCCATTTCTTTCACATGGATAAGTAGCTGAATTAGGAAACGAGGGTTTCCTGCCACGACCTCGTTCCGGCACATCAAAGCGAGTTGTTAGTACATTGACATACCGTTCTGTGCAGACGCTCGATTTCAGGACAGATGAAGATGTCCATCCGCGAATAGATCATGTTTATCTTGCTACGGTGTTATCACTGAACATCGTCGACGCCTCGCTACCCAGGATCCCGCAGAGGGCGAGTTTCGTTAAGACAACGACCACCAAGTAAAAAGCAGTCTGCGCAGAGGAGAAAGCCAAGTCCTGGTATGTAACGGTCGCAAACGTACCAGTCCGAGTCCTTCTTTCCAACGTCGCGGGTACAAAATCCACAAAAACCTCACCTATGAACGAGTAGATCAGGCGGAGTCCCGGGCGAGCACGGGAACCTTGTCATCGTGGAGGCTGATGGCGCGGTGTGCTGCCTCCCGCACCAAGATTTCCATCAGCTTCTCATCTTCAGAGCTCTTTGCCCATCATAGAACTGATATTCTAAAGACATCCCGATCATGGTAACGAGCTGATCGATCTCTTCCATCGCAAAGTAGAGTATGTAAATCCTAGACAGCCGGTGATGCGCAATGCCTCCTATATCGACTTCACCGGCCTCGGCCGAATGGGTCTGACTGCTGTGTAGAACCGATAGACCCTTCTCAACGAAGAAGTCTTTGACTGACTGGTGGATGAACTGTACAACAGGCCTTTTGAAGTATGACGGTAGGACCTCCGCAACACCGCAGCTGAGCGTCTTGAGTTTCTTCTCCATGTTACCCGCGTAATCTTCCGTGCTGTCGTGTTGCTGTAGTGAGCTTTTTGAACAGTCCGCCTCGACTATCATAGCCCATTGCAATTCGTCTAATGTCAAAGGTCGCAAAGCAAAGCAGATCCACTGGATCAATTTCAACGAACTGGGCCTGTCTCTCTCATGTCTTAAGAAGGCCTTGGTAGGGGCCATTCAGCTCGGGATGGATAGTATTGACCTCGTCTTTGATCATCTTTCACCCCTCCCCTTCATGCTCAAGGTCGAGGAGGCGCTCCACTGCGATACGCGCCCACATGAAAACGCTCGAGGCGCGATCCGTGATCGTCGTCCGTATTCGAGCTGGATTTGATGTGCTGGACTGCAAGACAACTGAGCCTCTACGAACGTCGAAATATCCCGGTTGTTCTCATGCTCAAAGGCAGAGCTCGAACGCGTTGGGGCGACTCAAGCGCAGAATGGGATAGTGGCGACAAGTGAAGACAATTCGAAACTGAGCTTTGGATGAGCATCCTTGAAGCAAGGACTTGAATGTCTTTACAAGGTGATTCGCATGGTCTTTGCCACATTTGTAAAGGGCGTCGACAAATAACCATACCGGGCGACTCTTCAAGACCTGCTGGAGCCACAAGTCAAAGAACTTCTGAAGCTCATACAGGTGCCAGTGCCACTGTTCACCCGGATGGCCCATATCGTTGCACCTTTTCTGGGAAGTGGCAACAAGGTCTCGGGCGGCGCCAGGGACATAGCGGAGGAATTGATGAAGAAGCGACCGGAAGAGGCCGAGTGGCGTCCAGTAATTGGGGAGTTCCACGCCACGGCCGTGGAAAAAGAACGACAGTATTAGAACGCTCCGTTCGGCCTGTACCCCAGCAGCCTCGTCGCTTCCGCACAAGTCTTCGCTGCACTGAACATGAGCTCTGTGTTCGATGTTGGACGCCACGATAACATCGTCGAGGGCGTATCCTAGTAAAGTCGACTTTCCAGATGCAGGCTTTGATTTGATCAGCAGCAGGTCCCGGTCGCAAGCAGCCCAACCCTTGTATTTTTCATGGTTAAGTAGCCACTTGCATGTCCTCTTAGCGGTGCCCTTGATATCATTGGATCTATTTTCCATTCCGGGGAATGAGAGCGATTGCAAACATCCTTGCGATGGGGTTGAGAGTTTGGATGACTGGTCAAGCATCCCTTGAGTCCGGAGCAAGTTGTCCTTGTTCCTCTTGTACATGATTATCCGAACCTGATTCGACATTAGCCGAGTTCGCATATTCCGTAAAATGTGACGAAACTTACCCAGTCTCTGACGTCGACATCCGCATCACGGATTGCCTCCTCGTTTTTGGAAATGGAGCGCTGATCAAGCTTGATACCCGCGCGCACAATACGCTGAAATCAATCAGAATAATCGAATCGGCGGTTCACAAATACGAAGACGAAGCTGATTCGCTCTGCCGTAGATAGTCACTTGAGGCTATTTCGCAGAGTAGAATAGCCTTGTACACTATCGCAATGGAATCTTCAAAGGCTTCTCCGCCGTGCTGGCCTCTGAAGCTTTCGTATTCCTGGTATTTCCTCAGAAAACTGGTGACAACCTTTGAGCTGGAGAGGACGAATTCGCGAACGTCTCTTGCGTTAGCAGCGACTTGTAAGCCAAAAGATACGACCAACCAGCCTAGGGAAGCATAGCCCGACTTGTCAAATTCCACTGCAGCGTCGCCGAGAGACTTGAACGCCAAGGCTGCGTTGACAATCTTATCAACAACCCAGAGTCACAATTCAGTATATGCTTAGCAGGGATTCTGGAACCAGGATGACCTCACGTGTGTCCAGGTTGCCTCATCTTCTTCTCCTTTGAGTTTCTTGGCTCTGGATAGAACAAGCTTGAGACCGATATCGCCAGCCTGTGAGTCGTCTTCATGGCTTTTGGGGAATGGATCCAGCGCCTGGGCTTCTTGGCTGGATCTCACCATGAGACCATCGAGTCTGGCCCGATCTCCTCCGAGGGATCAAGGCTGTCCGCTGCTTTCCCCCAAAGACCCAACTGCAGTAGGGTCTGGCTGCCTTCCTTGGGCGAGGGGTCCTCAGAAGGCACCCCAAAGCTGGGTTCTGCCTGTGGAGGTGGGTTCGATGGGGCAGTGACAGCGTCAAAGATCGCCTCTTGGGCAGTTGAAGGCGGCTGATCTGGGCCGCTTTTTTGAGATTCGACTCGAGGCTTTTTGCAAAACTGCTTGAGTTTCTCTCTGTAATTCCCGACCCCTCCTCCTGCCTTATTTTCGACCATGATCCGAGGCGCGTTGATCCAGATTTGTAGAGGAATGGAGAGAGACAGACGACCGCGCTTGTGTAACTTGCACAAGATTTCAGCGAGCCACCTGGACCAACGGCTGCATGTCAAGCTGCAGCACATGAGCCAACGATTGAAAATATTGAAGATAAATTCCTGCCGGCTGCAGCGCATCTCCCGCGCTCGAACCCTCATTGGGTCTTACATGTCGCGGAGGAGGCGGACCACCGTACCAGCAGCGCTGCAGTCGAGGCGAGCGGTTGTCCTCGAAGATTAGACTGGTGCGTTCCATGCATGATGGCGCGCTATCATGATCGTGTCCCAACCGGCGCCAAAGCGCTTGGAGCCCTGCCAGGCGGGACGGCCCGTCACCTCAATGCTGTCGAGCTCCGGACTGGCTGACTTGGTTGCGGGCTGACAGACCCACAGAAGATGCCGGCGATAAGCGACTGCGACCCCGGATCCCAAAGGTGCTCTGAAGCCGCCCAAGACACTCACTCTCCTTTGAAGCAAGAACCGAGGGAGACAAAGGTTTCTGATTCTGGCTCGACGGCGTTGAAGATGACCGCAACACAAACGAAAGCTGCCCAGCTATGGGTAGCGGGCAAATATCAACCTGGGGAGGGTGAACTGTGAGTGAGCCATGAGCCGACATCGTCGGACCATGATGAGAATATGGCAGAAGAAGACCCACCAACTGACCATCGACCATCTCCCAGCATACCAGTCGAAGACCCTTCCACAGGCCAGGTCTTCGCCCACAGCCACTCGGCTTCACCCGCAGACGTCGACCACGCCATCACCACCGCCCACGCAGCCTACCGGTCCGGCGTATGGTCCCGCGCACCACGCCACCACCGCGCCGACGTCCTCGACCGCGCCGCGGACCTCCTCGCGTCCCACCACCTCCCGGCGCTCATCGCCCTCGAGGTGCAGCAGACGGGCCGCGCCGTCCGCGAGATGAACGCGCAGGTGCCCTCGCTTGTCCGTTGGTTTCGTTTTTACGCCGCGCTGCTGCGCACCGAGACCCGCCCGGTACTGCCGACGGTGGGGAAGCTGCACAACTGGGCGGACCGCGTCGCCCTGGGCGCCGTCGTGCTCATCACCCCGTTCAACCACCCGCTGCTCATCGCCGTCAAGAAGATCGCGCCCGCGCTGGCCGCCGGGAACTCGGTCGTCGTCAAGCCGAGCGAGCTGACCCCGCTGACCACCCTGCGGCTGGGGGAGATCCTGGCCGAGGCGGGCGTGCCGGACGGCGTGTTCAGCGTGCTGCCTGGGTACGGCGCGACGACAGGCAAGGCGCTCGTGAGCCACCCCCTCGTGAGGAAGGTGGACGTCACGGGGGGCACGGCGGCCGGGAGGGCGATTGGGAGCATCGTGGGCGGGAACCTGGCCAGGTTCACGGCCGAGCTCGGCGGCAAGGCGCCGCTGGTCGTGTTCAAGGAGGCAGATGTCGACGTGGCTGTCAACGGGATCGCGTTCGGGGCGTTTGTGGCGAGCGGGCAGACTTGTGTGGCTGCGACGAGGATTATCGTGGAGAACTCGATCATGGACTGGGTGTTGGAGAAGCTGGCCTCCAAGGCAGAGAGCATAGCAAACAGGATGGGCGCGCCGACGAACCCGGACGCGATGATGGGACCGCTGATCTCGGAGAAGCAATTAAACAACGTCGAGACACTGGTGCACGATGCCGTGAGCAGTGGGTATGCCACGCCTGTCTTTGGCTGCCAGCGGATGAAGGGACAAAGTTCTCTCGATGTTACCGACTTCGCCAAGGGCTACTTCTACGCCCCATCCGTTCTGAGGTCCAGCAGTGGCAACAGCATCCTCAAGACACGCATCTGGAAGGAGGAGGCATTTGGACCAGTAGTCGTCGTCGTGGGCTTCAACACCGAGGAGGAAGCTGTCAGTCTGGCCAACGACAGCGAGTTTGGGCTGGGCGCGGCTGTCTGGACGAAAGATTTGTCGCAGGCGTATCGCGTGTCGGAGCAGATCGAGGCAGGCATTGTGTGGGTCAACACGCATCACCGCAACGACCCCAGCAGTCCTTGGGGAGGCGCAAAGAGTGCCAGCGGCGTGGGCAGCGAGAACGGGGTTGACGCATACAACGAGTACACGACGATAAAGAGCACCATCATCAATTATGCGTCGGCGGAGGAGTCATTGGCAGCGGACGACTGGTTCAAGGAAGGCGCAAGAAATGTCAGATACGGATGATTGCGATATCATTAGCTCCCATGCTGCTTTGTGAAGCTACCGGACCATCAAACCAGCGTGTTTTCCTCCCGGTTCGTTTCGTTTGGAGGATGACGGCCCAGCGGCCCAGCGTGCGCGGAAAGTCCCTTCAAATGTGACTAGGCACCATCTGTCCCCGGGAGAGAAAACGAAGCCGTGCCAAATTCCCGTTGGCGTAGCGCCCTTGACAAAGGACGTGCCGGTTGATAGTCCCTTCCATATGGACATCTCAAGCCATTCGGCCCCCGTGTACTTCCTTCAGCAGCGGGAGGATGTTCTGCAGAACCTGTGGGCATTCGGCCCATGAGTACCACGAGTGCCGGTACGCCAGGATAGCCTCACCCTCATCTCCAAAAGTATAACCCCGTATCTGCTCATGCGAATAGATTGTCGGGTCTTCCAGAGCTGGAAAGATGTACTTGTTGTGCTTTTGAATGTTCTTGTAGATGTCTACCATCTGCTGTCTGAGGTTGGCCATGATTGGAGTGTAGTCGGTAACTTCCACCACGTCCCTTCTGTTGAGCAGGGTGTCAGTCATGGCCTCCTCTTTGACGATCTCCATCTTGTCCTTGGGAGCCTTGTCGCCGAGCTTCTTGAGGAACCCGTCCAGCAGCGAGATATCTACAAACAGCCGAGACTTGAGCATCAGCAGGGCGACCTTCATGGTCAGGTCGAGGGCGATGCCGCTCCTCTCGAGGTCGAGCGGCTCGAAGGGGTCCGCTCCCTTGATGTCAAGGTAAGGGAGGCTCGTGTCTCCCCACTCGTAGCCCGGCGACCTGTCCGCCCACCACTTCAGAAAGTCAAAAGCCTCTTGGTCCCTGCCGAGACGCAGCAAAAGCCCTGGCACCTGACTCCGCACGCCCATGTTGTCCGCGCGACACAGCCGCAGCATGTCCATGAGGTTGGCGAGCGCAGCCTCGACGGCCTCCCCGGTGCGAATGTTGAGCTGCTGGATCACGACATCAAGGCGCTGCTGCATGTATGGTCGAGTTGGACGCCAGTACCAGAACTTGCCGACCACTTCGGTATTCTCGAAGGGATTAGGCGGGATCTCGGGGTGGTCATCGCTCGTGCGTTCGCGCAAGGCGGCCTCCTCCTTCGCGAGCTTCTCCAGGGAGTTCTTGATCAGGCCGCAGTAGAACTTGTGGGCAGCACGGTGCTGCTTCTGATGCTCGGTCGAGCAGTATCTGGCGGAATGAATGTTGGTCAATACCGGGCGAGACTGGTCTGAAGGACGAACGGGCGAGGGCTCCTCACGTCACGACGCGGCAGGCGCTGCAGTGTTTCAGACCATCCCTCTTGATGCAGCGCTCTCGTTGGCACGTGGCGAAGGGAAGTCCCAGGTTCATTCGATTCATGACGGCTGGGCAACAGGTTTCGACGGGTTGTGGAAGGGGGGGTGGTGAGAGGTTGCAGCAAACACGAAGCCTGACAAGTTGACGCGTCCCAACGCGTAGACTTTTCAAGTGCCGATCCTTGCAACCCAAACCTGCCAACGTCATCTCATCCTCCTCCCAACGTCACGAAGCAGCTCTTCTTGATCACTACTCATGGCGAATGCCTGTTCTTTCAAGGCTGTCTGTGTCTGTCTGACCACGCTGTTCAGTCGTAGTTCTCTCTTCAGTTGACACCATCGAGGGGTGACTGAGTTATGGCAACCTGCAGCCGCCAATACATTCACCATTTCTGGGTCGCGTGCGACGTCGATGTGGGTTGTGTAGAAGGAAAACTCCACGCGGTGTTCGTGGGACATACTGACACCAAGATTTCTTACCATGTACCTCCATGCTCGTATACACGTCCACTTGCTAGCACACAGTGCAGCGAAAGCTCAACAACCTTGCGCAGTGATGGTAGCACATCAAATTTGTAAACCTGCAAGTCTAAGTACCCGTTTCCCGTCATCTTCCACCTGTCGACCGCGAAGGCTGACACTCAGGTGGAGTCAAACGACGAAGCGTCCCCTTCCGGCTCACAGAGGCTCACCAGCTGGAGTCTGACTAATTTTACCCGCAACCATGCACAACAAGCTGGTAAGCTGCAAATGTCTCCTGGACACTCCCTCCACCATATACTGTGCGCGCTTCCGTGCAAGACGCGTCAGCTGTACATGCACAATGGCAACAACGTGATCCTAGCCACTGGAAAACACTGCGCCGAGCTTAGGGCCGGCTTGTCTCAATCTTCACCCTGTCTACTAATCAAGCTATAAAACCCGCCCGGATTTGGCTAACTTCTCCTTATAGCCGCAATGTTCGAAATCTTGTTACGTCCCTGTTCGTGAATTGTTTTTTCGATTCTCGGGACAGATGGAAAGGGGGTTGCTGACTTCGCATTTGGCGTGGCGGCTCTCACTGGATCAGAAAATGGAGCCTCGCCCTGCTCACCACCCCGTTCTCCACGAATGCTTCCCCTTTCATGTAGCCGTGCAGGTACATGTCCCCAACAAAACGGTACATCAGTTCCCCGTGTTCGGTCGTCCCCTGAGGTCGGAGAACGTATGGGCGTACGACAGCCGAGGGCTACCATCACGAGGTCGCCGCGGCACATGAATCCCGACCCGAGTCCGAGGTCGCCGTTGCTAGTCACGCAGAAACACCGGCCCATCATGTTCTCTACAAAGTTGTCCTGCAGGAGTTGTCGGTCCGCGCGAGTCAGGGAGCCGCGCTGCTCCGCGTGCCGTCTGAGACCGCCGTCGAGGGGCTGGTAAGGAAAGCGTCTATGGATCAGTGTCGCAAAGATGGGATAGCAATCTGGCTTGCCGGCCTTTCCCAGGTTGATGGTTCGGCAAAACTCCTCCTCCTTGGCGAGCCACGCCGTTCGCTTCTCCTCTCGTCCTTTTCAGGCCAATTTGTCCTCGGTATCTGCGGAGGCTGGTCGGAAGTGATTCATGAGCTCGAGGCGCCAGGCCTCGACTGCCTTGATGTACCTAGGTAGTCATTGGCGCGGCAGCCTGTGTTGAGAGCAATGCCGTGTCTTTGGATCGTACCGAGCTTCAATGCTACGATGGTAATCCTATCTCGTCGAGGAGGTTCGAAATAGGGATTGGCCCAAGTTCCCGCGCCGGCGTGGAAGGCACCTGGGTACACGAGTGAAGGTCCGCCACCCCTCGGTACAGTGGGAAGTGTATCGACTCGCATATAATGTCCAGTCGCCCTGTCATTTTGGTCACGAGGTCAAATACATCTGTGTAGAGGTTTCTTAACGAGGCGCTGTAGTCAACCCTGACACTGTCGCGTATCTCCTCCGGAAGGACGCCCCGGATCGCAAACACACGATCACGAAGTTCCGTGGCCTTTCTGCCTCTGCTCAGCCGCATCACTTCCAACAGACGCTGGTACAACTCGTAGGATGACTTGTCTCGGTCCTTGACATCTTCCTCTGACTTGGAGCGCAAAATACCGCCAAAACTCCCGGGTCCTTGGTACATCAATATCTGCGAACAGCTCAGGTGATCCGGCGATGTATACGAGAGCGACTCGCGGCCCGGTTTCAGCAGCAGGAGTTTATCAAGCAGCCGTTTTCCGTTCTCGCTTTGAAAGACCGCCGAGGCCTCCAGAAAGACGGGCCATACGTGTTTGAAATTTCCGTAGTAGACGACGACATCTCTAGCGTTGTAAATCTCCTGCATACCTAGGTAATCCATAGCCTGCTCCAGTAGGGCCTGGAGAACAGCGAGGCAACGGAAAACAAGGCTTCCTTTGATGCTTCTTGGAGCACCTGAAACCTATTTATGTATTTTTGTTGAAATATAGGTCCACTAAAACCCCCTGTGCAAGTTCGTCGTTCTTTTGCCGTGGTCCGAGCCATACGGCTACTGACAGTGCGTTTTGGTATATCGATGTCATGGAACGGACTTGCTGGCTCCTCTCCCCGAGGTTGCTCTCGTCAGTGCAAAGAGCGTCGGCCCACACCACCACGTCTGCTGAACAGGTTTTGGATCGAACAATGGCGTGCAGTGCGTCGTACAAGCTGGCGGTGGCCCTCACGTCTAGACCATTGACGAACATGGATCTGGTGTCGCCCACATCGCCCTAGGCGTACGAAAGGGCCACGTAGTCAGGGGCGCTATGCACCTTCTCCTTGCGCATTGTCACCGACAAGCTGTCGGCGCAGTGGCAGTGGAGCTGGACAAGTCTAAACTCGTTGCTTTGAAGCCGCTCGTATAGAGATATGTGTTGATGGAGCGGTCCTATTGTGGCCATGCTCTAGTGGTCTGCGAGCTCTGGAGCAAACGACGCTGCTTGCAGTTCCGGGGGCGGAGGCACACCAATGATGCGTTCACCCCAGAACTGCGCATTGAACGGTGAAGGCACTTGCGCCAATTCCGTGCCCTTGGACCAGTTGTTTGAGAACATTTTGTAACTTCCAAGGTTGTCGGTACTCTGAAGGAGAAGATTGATCTGGGGTTCTTAGACCACATGCAGTCCCTCTCAGCCTCTAATGATCCTTTAGTCCTCTCAGTTATTGTTCGAAAAAGAAAGAGAGGTTAAATAAAAGATTCTAAAAAGAAAAGAAAAGAAAAGAAAAGGGAGAGAAAACAAAACCCGGGAAGAAAAAAAGGGGAAAAGGAAGGAAAGGGAAGAGAAAAGGGAGAAAAAAGATCAAGCAATATCGGGATGGCAAAAGTGCATCGAGAAGAAATGGCATTACGTCGCGTCCATAATTTTGCTACTATTCATCTTATTGTTGATGGTATGAGGCTGCACCGAACTTCACCTAAATGACGCCGCAGGCTGTGCATGCAGGTGCTGACATTTGGACCACCTGCGGCCAGCGCCTGAACATTGCTGCCTAACCTGTGGTCCGCTTTCGGCGGCTTGCGCATTCTGCATATTCTACTTCAGAAGTGGGTTCAAACAAAACGCTGGGGTCTTACAGGAGAAAGGTGTATGTGCGAGAGAGCGTGTTGCAGCAGATGTGGCCCATGGGGCTCAAATACGCCACTGAAAAGCACTGAGCGGCTATGAAGAACAGCAATTAAAAGCACTATTTTGCAGCTACGTCGGTATTCGGGGCTAGTTAGAGGACGGTATCTGATCTGACGGGGAGGCAGCCAGGAAGAAGTGGACTGTGTGGTGGCTCGGATTACTAAGCCAACAAATGGCTTACTTTAGTTCCCGCATCACATTTGTGATTTTAGCTTCCAGCACTGAGACGATTCGCTGCCAAGGTGGCGCGTCTTTACGCTTTCAACATTTACCTGAGTCAATATCTTTTTACACAACTTGAGAGGAGAACCCAAGACACAAGCAGAGATCCAAGCAACGCGGTCCGTTGTTAACAACACAAGCAATATGAACGCGAAATGTGCTCGATGGCGTCCGGCCTACCGCGACAACTGCTACAACTTCACCCTGTCCGAGAAGCCGGCAGGATGCTGCCAGCTTTGCGAAATGATCTGGTCATTTGCGACAGAGACATTCGGACATCTTTCCCGCATACAAGTATGGTACGGATATACGGCACTGGTACCTGTAAACCTGTGGGTCGACCCAGTGGATGAACATGGTCCGCGGGGCAGTTTGGGCCTTTACACCCACCCTGGTAGGCCATCTGCCATTGTCAAGCTACAAGTCCCTTGGAATAGATCTTCATGGACCACAGCTAACATCGAGGTGGCGAGGTCAGATTCTCCTTGTCCGTGGGGAGTTGTGCCGCCATATCCGTGGCTAAGAATGAAGCAGATAGAAAACGGCTTGGCTATTTGCTCTGCAGGTCACGCCTGCTACAATTTTCCGGATATACCACCCAAGCTTCCAACGCGAGTGTTGCAGGTCGGTAGACAACCTCAAGATGTTCGTCTCGTGAACGGAGACGACGCTAGTGGGCATTATATCTGCCTCAGCCACTGCTGGGGTTCTGTTCAGCCTTTGACCACGACACGAGACAACCTTGGTGACCACCTAGAATCCATTCCATGGGATACCATACCAACGCTGTATCAAGACACCATTCGCTTGGCTTGGCGCTTCCGGCTCGAGTACGTCTGGATAGACTCTCTGTGCATCGTCCAGGACGACGCCGAGGATTGGGCCCGCGAAGCAGGTCGCATGTGTGATGTATACGGCAATTCCTGGCTTACCATAGCGGCAACATCGAACCACGACTGTCATGACGGCCTTTTGGATGCGGACGAGACTACAGCTTCTGCATTGTTCGAGCATCTGACCAAGTGGTCTGGCGGCGATGCGGCGCCAGGAAAGGTCGAGTGGATTGCTATTCGCAGTCCACACAAACGTCATTTTCGGATGGAAGCGTTTTCTGGCACTTGGCCGCTTTTGACAAGGGCGGTAAATGATGTCCTTTGCTATTTCTTCCTCAATTTCCGAGTGTTCCAAATTGCCAGCGTTGGGGTTGCTTGGAGGTACTGCTTTGATGAGGCTTCCGGGCCGAAAAGGCAGCTAATGCGAGCATTGGCGGCGCGAGCAGCAAGTCGAACATAGGTCCTCTCGTCTTGATTGCCGCATTTGTTCCCTTACAAGTCCAATGCAAGCAGCAACAGAAACATCAGTGCACTCCGAGTGGGGTGTTCAGAACCCGCTGAAATTTCTCTTCGCTGAGTGATCGCTGATATCTGTTATAGTGGGCATTCCAGGAACGAATTCTGTCTCCACGGGGTAAGTCACTAATTCACACGTTCTGTCTTGTGAGGTGCCTTATGAGGTGTCTTATGAGGCAAGGTCTCTTTGTGGTTCTTTTTCCTCGTGAGACACCTCCTAAGATATCTCTAAAGACACATCCTGAGCCTGTTGAAGTGCAAAATACTAACCAGGAATTGCTGTAGTGGCTCATTTTGCTGCGCCCGAACTTTGGTGGGAGTGCAAGCAAGACGTTAGTTGTGAATGCTGTGATACGCTCGACCCAGGCCCTGCGCAAGTCGGCTTTGGCCGACGTCTACAGAGAATCATGCAACAGGACAGGCGGCTGAGATCGGGCTCTCTGAGCGAAGCTTGGAAAGACCTCGTCATGGAGTACACTAAACTCGGGCTCACGAAAGAGGAGGATCGGCTGTCTGCCTTGTCGGGACTAGCCCGGATGTTCTCGCGGGCGATGCCAGGGGTTAAGTATCTGGCTGGGCTGTGGGACGACGACTCACTCTTGGAAGGATTGACCTGGAGCAGGCTAGGGGGCTACGTGGCTGATCACACAAGAGACAGACAGAACTCACCTCAACGAGCGCCATCGTGGTCTTGGGCTGCCGTATCAGCGCCCATCACATACAGGAAGCCTATCAGAGAAGCCTTGGATGATTATTCTCTTGAGATCATTCACGCCAAGTGCTATCCAATAACACCGGATGACCCCACGGGAAGAGTCAACGGAGGAAGGCTGTGTGTGCGGGGACCGATAGTCGATGTCCTGCAAGATGGCTCGGAGTTGATTGTAGAGCCGTCTGGAGACCGGCTGGGTCACCCCGTCCTGATCTTCCCTGATAATGGCGGTAATGGCCGCGATAGGTTCTCTCTGAAGAGATGCCTGCTTCGGGTCTGGAGACGGGATCACGTCATTGGCTCCGGTGACCAGCAGGTTTTTTATACGACAACATGTTTTCTGCTTCTTGAGATGGTTGGCCGTGCTAAGCTGACTTATCGTCGGCTTGGTCTTGTAGAAACACGGCAGTTTGGGCAGTCAAGGCCGCCGGAGAGGATTGAAAGGATTACAATTGTGTAAAACGGCCTCCATCGGTTCAATAAGACCACTTTTGCCACGCATTCTAGGGACCCCGTCCGAATTCTGCACCAATGTTGATATTGATTGGTTGAAGCGGTGCCTGGCGGTGGCAGACGGCGCCCCAGAGTGATACCAGGTTCGCCGCTGGCACCGCAACATTGAAACGAGTAATCTAACATGCCATATGGAACAGATGCAGCGCAGGTATACAATGATCGACCGTGACGTCGGAAACCACTCTCCCGTTCAAGTAAGCCGAGCTTTCAGTGCTTCGCAGTAGTGTCCTCCCCGGCGGCAATTTTGTTCTCGTACTCCGTAAAAGTCTCGATGCCTTTCGGCACGCCATTCCACTGAAGACCTTGCTCGTCCATCAGACGGGCACGGATTTCCATCGCGCGCTTCCAAGACGGGAGCTCCACCATCCGCTCGTGCCAGGCCCGGACGTGAGGCACCCCCTCCCAGATCTCGTCCCACGACTGGCCCAGCACCTCGCTCAGACGAAAGTTCCATGGCACGAAGGCCATGTCCGCGAACGTCATCTTATTGCCGACGAGCCACTGCGCGTCTGCGGGCTTGGCGGACAGGACCATCTCCAGCACGCCGAGCACGCGCTTGATCTCGTTGGCGTAGCGCTCGATCACCGACGGGATCTGTTCGGGCCACAAATGCTTGAAGACGCCGCACTGTCCGTAGTAGGGTCCCTGGCCGCTCATCTGAAAGTGGAGGAACTGGTTGCAGAGGTGCTTCTCCTTGACCGTGGTATAGGTCAGGTGCTTCCTCGTGTCGTACTCCTCGATCAGGTACTGGTAGATGGCGCCCGACTCCCACAATGTGAGGTCATTGTTTGGGTCCTCGATTGCCGGCACACGACCATTGGGGTTGATGTCGATGAACGGCTTCTTCTTGACATCGTCGAAGCGGAACGACTTGATTTCGTAGTTCAAGCCGAGTTCCTCAAGAAGAAAGACGGCCTGCGGCAGACCCAGATGTCAGCACCTCTCGAAGGCATAATGAAATGATACGGATACATTTCATGCTTTTCAGCCGGAACCACTTGATTATGGCTTGTTTTCGATAGCGTATGTGCTGGCACACCTCGCCCAACTCACCTTCCACGGGTTAGGTCCAGGAGCTGTCAGATCGAGTCAGCCGATTTGCTCCATCGTCCAAATTGCGTTCCTCACGTAGGATGGAGTACGCGACTTACGCGTAATCCACAGGCGGATAGGCCTAGGCTGGTGGGTGGCCATGGTCAGAGCCGTGGACGGTAGCTCTTTGGACTGTGGTGGTTTCAGGTCCTGGCGAGAGCGAGCGAAAGGCGAACGTTAAGAGATCACGTTCTAGTGCTCCAAAATGTCATGAATGGCTTGAGCATGGGATATATTTCCAAGACTTAGGTCGTACTGTCGGACTGGAGCCGGACGGAGGGTGAAATTTTCGATAATATTGAAGCTCTGAGGCACACCAAGACCAAATGACAACGTTCGCGAGAGGATGTGAAACGAGAGAGTGCTTTCTGACGTGGCCAGATGGCAGCTTCCAAGGTTCTGGACTTTCTGTCGGTTGCTTCAATGTTGGTTAGTATGGAGTGCATAACCAACGGCTGACGCGGGGTTGCCAAACCCGACTAGTGTCTACGTATTCTGCGCAGATTTAGTAGCTCTGTAGGATTTCGAAAGTTGATCAGTTTCGTCTTGGCATTTTTAGGACTGTTCGGGCCCCAAAGATGAAGCTGCGCTGACAGATCCCCATGCAGCGGCCGTTAGTCCAACTGCAAAATTGCGGCGCGGCTGTGATTGCGTTCACGCCAAGTAAGGTGAGTCCGAAGTCGTAGGTTCGAGCTTTGGTGTGGGTGTGTGGAATGGCTTGCCATACATGGTCGCGGCCTTGTTTTTCGTTGGAGCGGGCATCCTGTCGTGTACTTAAGTTAAGTATTTCGCACTACAAGTCAGCGCCCCTGAGGCGAACAGCACATGGCTCTGAAGTACTTGATGAGGGATCCCGGAAAATGGACGGAAGAATGGGTGTGGGTATGAGGGCGTGGATTCGTCTGTCTGAAGTAAAACTACTTACTTACATGAGGACCTTCGGTCCCGGACGGAAGACTTATAGGGGCCTGTGCACGGACTCTCACCACACGAGGCCACCCTTCACCAGGGCCGAGACCCTGAGGTCCTGAATCCGTCGTAAAATATCCCTCCTTTCTGTCCCTCAAACCAATCAATTATCCCGGACGGATCGTCCGATGACTTTGGTACTCCCTCTTGTAGAGTCGTAATCCCATGCATATGTAATCCCGGATCGAAATTGTAACACTTCATACTCCAACCCGATGGCTTCCTAAAACCACGCAAAGAAAATCTGTACGGGCTTACGGGATACTGCATGGGGTGATTTCATAGTCACTCTTATAGATTGGCCCTCTAGACTATGTTCTGGCTGGGTCACGAGAGTCATACACAAGCCAGTAGTTTGCCTCAGTTCTTCATTGCGTGGCGTTGCGTGCAGCCTTGTAAAAGTGGTGCTTGGTGTGCTGCCTATGAACACGGCGCTTTCTATTTACGCATATTCTATTCTTGTATATGCAGAGTCCCAACGTCAGGCCTTTCACCTCGGCGACCCCAGGTCCCAGGAGGACACTGACGATGCTCTACATGAAGGGCACCGACACGAAGCCCAAGACGCAGGGTCTTTCGGTGGCCGGTGTCAACGGCTGCACCGCCGTGTTCTTCCACAATGCCGCAAAGACCAGCCGCACTGGCGGGCGCTGCTCCGGGGCCGATGAGGCCAAAATCGCCATCAAAGCCGCGAAAAAGGCACATGCTGAGGGTAACACGGCCCTAGCGGTCATCCGCACTCCTGACGATGCCAAGATGACCTCAGTCAATAATCCCATCCTGACCGTCTTCACGCCTACGACATGGGATACCAAGACATACGCGTCCGGCCAGAGCTCCCACACCAACGAATGCTTCGCTTTTACCTATGGCGCCGGCTCCACTTCTCTTGAGGAGAGCTGGCAGAGCCTGGACTGAGCAGGTCAGATCTGATGGAGGACTCGCTGACGGCTAGGCTGCGATATCAATCCAATGCATCAACTGGGTTTCACTCAACGGGGCTGCATCACGGTAGTGATTCGCTGTTGCCAAACGTGTTTGTCTGTCTGTTTGTGTTTACTAACACGGCAGTTCAAACAAGCATGGATTCTGCAACCCAATCAAAGATTATATTTTTGTCGCTCTAAGGCGTGTTGTTTTTTATAATTATTCGGGTCACAGTGAGGGATTAAATAGTGCAGGCAACGATAAATAACAAGATATATCCAAATATGTGTAAAAATGTAACATCTGTATAACTCTTAGGGAATTATTGTAATAAAGATCTCATAAATACACTGGCGAGCCATCCGCATGCCGTAGGCATTGTATAATACCTACACGGAATGCGTACCTACTTAGTACGATACTTTTCTTTTTGTTCTATTGCGCGCCCTTGGCACGTACACCTATTATGCTTCTAGCACGTGACCAGGCCGTCTTTCACGCGGCTTCGATCAATCTTCAGGCGCACGCCCTTGAGTTCGAATGCCCCGGCACCTCCGGCCGCGTCCGGATCAGACAAAATCAGGTACAGCTCTCATACGGAGGCGAGGGATGGCATCAAAGGCCTACGGCCGCAGTATTCGTACTAGACTTCGCTGGCACGGGACCTATTTCTCCTCTGTAGATAGCTTCTAGCCCAGCGCGACCCATGTCCCTCGGGAGACGTTGACGGCTCGGCTACGCAGTCCGCAATATGGCGTTAAACAAATACAAACAAATACAAACAAGCAAACAAACAAACAAACAAACAAACATACTTAGTACTATACCTCAGCGGGAACTAAACGGAATTCGGACGATATGCGCTGGCTTCCTGGTAATCCATCTCAACTGCAAACACTGATATGCACCAGATAATACGAGTGCGCTTTGTAGTCCGTGCTCAGACTACCCGCACCGTTGCAGCTTGTGTTGTAATTGCCTGTGCAGATTACCACATCCGAAGCAGTGTAATCTGTGGTCGTGGCTGTCCCATCGGGGAGCCAGTACTCCATATCACTGTGGTAGTATCCAAAGTCGTGGCTGGGAAGTCGAGGAACGGGATCGTCTAAATGGGTCATCCGATACTCGTTGCCGTCTTGTGCAGAGATGAATTCAGCAAAAGCGAGGTTGCCAACGCGAGGAGAGCCGAAGGTATAAGAATCACACGAGCCGCCGTCCATCTTCCAGCTAGAAAAAGGTGTTATCAGCTGGTGTCTCACCTTATTTCTTCCGTGACCAGGAGATGAGGGATTTCTCTGCAGATACAGACGGTATTCAACGTACTAGGCGCACCCGAGGGTCGCGAGCGCCGCACCAAGCGAGTGCCCCGTGAAGCTGACGCTATATTCGGAATTTGTCTCTTCAACCAAATCCTGAACGGTGCCTATCACGGTATCTGCCATATCATCCCAGGCGCCGTGGAAGCCGGAATGAACTTTGCAGCCATCACATATGCCGATTGACTCAAGCAGGAAGTCAAACCTGCCTGATATTAGCCGTGAAGTCGCATGGCGCATTCCAGGTTGTGAGATGTAGCAAACCTACGACAGTGTCCAGTCGAGCGCAGTTTGCCCATCCGCGCCGGCGAACGAGACCACGATGGCCTTATTCACATCGTCTTTGATGATCACACCACCGGTGGACTCGAACCCGCTGTCAAGCGTAGCGATGATGGCGGCGCCGTTGCTGGCGATGTCGGCGCAGGCATTGTCCTCGCATGACACAATGCTGCCGACTGTCCCGTCGGCGTTGCAATATCCAGCTGCGGCATACTGGGCCATCCATGAAAACTGGTCGAAGAGGGTGCTGTCAATTGCTCGGGCCTCAAGCTGAGGTTTAGAGTGTAGCATGCGGCTCGCCGCGAAGGCAGCTGTCTGGACTTTGACATCGTCAGCCGGAGATGACGCATGAAAGTGGTTGATTGGGAGTACAGAGCCATGAACTAAAGTTGCGGCTAGGACTCAGACGCCGACTTACCGGAAGAGGGCAGCATGTTAGTTGAAGGAAACAATGTGTTGAACAACAGATTTAGACAACATTGAGAGAATACAGGTCTGGCACTTGAATATTTTGTTAAGAGACGTTGATCATCTTTATTGTCACCGAGGAGAGAGTCTAGGCAAACCAGGGATGCCTTCACTCGTACAGGAAGGGAAAGCTATACCGGCTGTGTCTCAACTTATGGAATCAGCTGTCACCCAGCGGAACGTTGATGGCCTCCTTCAATCCAGCTGTCATAAGATTCGCAGAATTTCACCCATTCCCTGACTCAAGGCGAAGGTGCGTCCTCGCCGTGCATTTTCTATCTCGGCACGTCTCCACCCAAGACTGCCTCCCCTCCGGAATCAGTTTCCGAGATTCATGTCGTATCGCTCATCTACAAAAGGACGCGTGCATGATCTTGAGTTCCGTGCAAACACGTTCCTGCAGTAATGCATCAGATCATCTGCAGGCTCGGGGATTGCAGCCGGGGATCATGAATGTTATCTGTGAGGCTCAAAGGAGTCAGGGCTCCGACGACACATGCCCAGTCCTTGTGCGTTCTGAATCGCCTAAGAGTGACGAGCGGTCTGTGCACTTGCACGACAATGTGATAAGTCAATTATAATTACCTAGGTGGCTTCGTACTAGATGCACAGATAGAATCTGCTGCAACGCTTTAGTAGAAGAGGGTACAATATCACAGTACAACCTAGAACTTCTTGTTCGTTGAGATATTCAGGGATTAGTGTTGAGAGTCTGTGGGATGTTCTAGCGCCGTTACTATTGGCAAAATCCACGGCGACGTCCAAAGGCAGCCTTTGCGAGCTTTAAAGAAAACATCCCCGCGCTTCTCTGCGATGTCAACGCTCTACTATCTGTCTGTCATTGTGGTCAAAGACATCCTCGCGCGAGACAGTCTGCACGCTCAACGTATTCAGAAACGCTCAGATGTTGTTGGTGTTGGGCGAGAAATAGCTCTGTTACTACATATCTGGCAGGTACTCAGCCTTGAGGCAATCTCCGAATCTGGCTCACAACTAGGTACCTAGGTATGTCAATGCGCTACATTCTCATGATAGAGTTCAATGAAAGTTTATATCAAGGCAGCCTTGCAAGCTTGACCGTTGCAGGGCGTATGGCTGACTATGGGTTTGCGTTACAATAAGCGTCATGTACCTCAGCCTGCGCATATGCTAATCTCAATCGACTTGGCAATGTGACTACTCACATTATTCAAAGGACAGTCGCAGCCTAGAAGGCCGCCTTGTTCAATTCAATATGCCGTTTCCAAGCTATGAATAAACTGTGCCCTACTCCGAGTCACGGCATTTGGATTTTGTCATTTCATGTGCAAATCTGGGGTTTCCAGACCCAAAATACCGCTCCATAATCACAGAACAAATTATTATGCCGAGATTTTGACAACGACTTGTGATTAAAGCAGGCTTCCACGACCGTGTACACGTCCGATGATAGTATTCAAGCTTCAGCATTGTTCTCCCCGGCCTCTCCTTCCCCGGTATCCACATTCCTCTTCTCTTCTTGGAGGGCATAGAGTATAATGTACCCGATGATGGCAAGAAGTCCAAACATGATCAAAATCTGGTAGCCGTACTTGTACTGAGGGGCATCGTAAGTCGGGAATAAAGCCACTGTTGCCTACATCAGCATACCCAACTTTTTGTTTAAGTGGGATTGCTTACAAGGAAGCCAAGCAGAAAAGCAGTAAGTGAATATGTTTCCGGTGGCTACTAAGAGCTGCTTGAGATTAGGATCTGCTCGATTGAGTTGATGGCCCCAAGCCTGTGTTGTGGCGTACGTATTAGCAGCAGTGACCGAACTTTGGAAAGAGATCACGACTTCCTGGGAAATCTCTTACAATGACAATTGGCTGTGCTCCAGCGCCGACATATGAAAGGTAGTAGGCAAACAACAAGGCTTGAGCTGGGATGTGCCAGACCGAGAGGAGCACATTCGACAGCAGCACCATCACCTGGATGGCGATGAGAATCGTGACTCTATGGCCAGTTGCGTCCGTGAGGATGCCCACAGCCAAGGCTGTGACGATACTGAGGGCGTTGCCGGCTGTTGGGAGGACGTTCGTCTGGACTACACTATAGCCAGCCCACTGAAGGTACAGGTTGAAGTAAGATGTTCCAGAGCCAGACTCTGCTGACATGCTTGAATGGTTCAGAGGGCACACGTCAGTCCTTATGTGTTGAGCTTGGGGCAATGGGCCGATCAACTTACACATATGGCAGCAAAAAGGCCCACAGACGCCAATTGCTATAAACCTTCTTGATCGCGGATAGTGTGAGCAGCTGAGGTGGCCGCTGTCCCATGCGCTCCACGCGCTCGATTCCATATTTCTTGTTCTTGAGGTGAAGAATCAGCGTTCAGTCTTGTCAAAAGCATGGTTCCCGGGTCCCACAGAAGAGAGAAAGGTCTTACATCCTCACTCCAGTAGAAGGCCCTGGTGGTGTGCGGCAAATCAGGAATCGCAAACAAGCCCCAGACGGCAATGGGTAGAGATATGACACCATCAAATATGAAAAGCCATCTCCACCCTTTGAGGCCCAAGTGTCCATCCAGTCCCGCATAGAGACCCGACTGTAGATATCCGCTAAACATTCCAGCTATCGCGCTGGTTTGCTCAAAGATGGCCATGCGCTTGGACAGTTGTGTAGGTCCATACCATCCTCCAAGAAGTGCTGCATAGCCTGGGAAGGCACAGGCCTCCGCGAGACCCACGAAGAATCGCAGGGCATACATCGTCTCGACATTCTGTGCGGCCGCCATCGCCATTGTCAGGCCAGTCCATACGATTTCGCAAGCCGGGATCCAGATAGAAGGCCTGATGAAGCCGATCTGGACCATCATGGAGGGAACGGTTCCGATGATTATCCCAATATTGAAGTACGTGTTTAGAAGATTGCGTTGGTTCCCTTATAAATGGAGCTATGCGACATGTGAGTGAACACTGGACGAGAATTCAAATACAGCTTGTCACGAAAAGAAGGGGTGCAGGCTCACATCTTTCTGCATGCCGCTCACAAACGCGTTACCTATCATTATTTCAGTGAGCCG
This sequence comes from Dendrostoma leiphaemia, assembly GCA_026120015.1. Classification (NCBI taxonomy): domain Eukaryota; kingdom Fungi; phylum Ascomycota; class Sordariomycetes; order Diaporthales; family Erythrogloeaceae; genus Dendrostoma; species Dendrostoma leiphaemia. Next base: position 28,908 of record JALRMF010000269.1, on the reverse strand, counting down.
CCGAATCCAGCCTTGAATTAATTAGGGGAAAAAAGAGGAAAAAAGAAAGAAAAAATTGGAAGGAAAAGAGAAACGCCTCATCTAGGTTCTTACTATAGTTAGTTTGATCCAGATACTTTATGAAATAATCGAGACAGATGTATGAGCTTCGAGAATAGATATTAGCATCCCGGGGGCCATCAACAGCACGTTCACGATCCAGAGCTTGCTTACAATAGGTACGTGTCCAGCTTTTGTACATATCGTCTACTTCTCACATCTCTGTCCAGAGAGTCCCAGAAGTAACCAATGAATCTCCTCCAGCGTGAGCTCTTCTGAAAGTTCTCTAAGCCTCCCGTCCCCGACGCGTTGTCGAGGGTGGTTGGGCTATCTGAGGAAGATGCCAAGACTTGAATTTCGTTCCTCTTCATATCATCCATGGCGGCGGCCTTTCATGAGAAAAGAGATCGAAGCTATCATGATTGAAAAGTAATTCCAGATGTTCTTGGCTATAACCATTGCGCCATGACACCATCGACCCCCGTGCTGAGATGATGAAATCCTGCAGCTGGGACGCAGGCGGCTCGAGATCCACGCTGGGCCACCCTGCCTTCTGGGCATCTGTACGGCGAACAACACGGGATTAGGAGTGGGATTGTTATCGAATTTACGGGTGCTTCTGGCTACAACAGTAGCACGGCAAATGGACGACGAGAGCCTTTCGAGATAAAAAGAGGTGCGATTATCACAGAGCATGGTGTCATACCAACCCCTCATCACCTCAGCTTCCAACTCAAAAACAGGCGACATTCGTATGAATACTTCTACGAAGCCTAACTTGGTACTAGGCTTTTCAGTGCTTCACAAAACACTTTCCGTAAAGCACGACAACGTATCTGCAAATGATGACGACGAGCACCAAGATCACGACGATGGCCCAGTCGGAGGCAGATCAGTATACCGCCTTTGAGACCTCAGCCAACAACTCTGACGTACGTGAATATCCCAGATTAAACTGATGACTTTGAGCAGCAAGATCTGATCCCAATGTGGGGACGCAGTACAAGTACGCCTCGTACCTCCCCCACTACGTCCCAGGCAAACAGCCGCCGCTCGAAGAATATCAACACCAAGACGCAGGGCTCCGGGCCGACCGCAACAAGGCAGCATTACTTAGTGCTCCAGGTGCAACCTTCGAAGAGATCACCCCGGCAATTGGTACTGAGGTGCACGGCCTGCAACTCAGCGAGCTAACGGCGACCCAGCGGGACGAGCTTGCGTTGCTGACAGCCGAACGTGGGGTGGTAGTCTTCAAGGGGCAAGACTTTCCAGACATTGGAAAAGAGGCGCAGCGTGAATTTGGTAAGCACTTTGGCCCGCTGCACGTACACCAGCATGGCGGCCAGGTGCGAGATTTCCCCGAGTTGTTGCCGGTATACCGGGACTTCACGGCCGGCGCAGTGGACAATGAGATCAAGAACAACGTGAGCAGCATCAAGTGGCACAGTGACATGAGTTATGAGATGTACGTCTCTGCTTCACCTTTCTCAAATATACATACATCAAGCAGTTCTCTAATCCATTCCGGTAGCAATGGCATGGGTACCACCATCTTCTTCTGTCTCGAAACGCCCAAGTCTGGTGGAGATACTCTCTATCTATCCACGACTGCTGCATACGAGAACCTATCTGAAGATTTTCGCAAGCGGCTCCACGGGTTGTACGCAACGCATTCTGGGCTCAGCCAGGCTATGGTAGCGGACCACAAACAGCGATACATTCGCGACCCGATCGAGACTGTGCACCCCGTAATTCGCACACATCCCGTACGCACATCGAAGTTCTTCATTGTTGATACCAGGGATCAGAGAATCAAGCATTGATAAGACATGCAGGTTACCAAGAAGAATTCACTGTACGTGAATCGACTTTACACTCGCCACATCATCGGCTGGAAAGAAGAAGAGAGTGGTGCGTGACTTCAAGTGTTCTACATTTTGCCCTCGCTGCGAAATTAATTTCATACAGCTATACTCATGTGAAAGTTGTGCCCGACAAGAAGCTCACAGCAGTTCATAGCCACTTTACTTAACTTTCTGTACAACCACGTCGAGCACGGACAAGACTGGCATATCCGGGTACACTGGACCCCGGGAACAGTGGTACTGTATGACAACCGAAACACGCAACAGTATGTACACACACTTCCTCATATCCAATAATCTATTATTTGAAGTCGAGACTGATGAAAATGCCAGCTCTGCACTCCGTGATTTCAATGTCAAGGAATCCGAGACTAAGCGTCACATGCTCCGGATTACACCGCAGGCTGAGAGACCCTTCTTCAGTGGGGACTGTGGGGCGGCCGCTGACTAAGCGGGCCGGGAGGACTTACATTTGAATACCTCTCCTCAGGACCTAGAGGCTTAGATGGATCGATGCATGGAGCGTAGACCGTGCCCCAGGATGATGCGTCTGCCCTCTGGCCTTCACACTCGTTCCAGGGAATCCTTTACTTGCGCTGTAAAGAGGGCGACTCGAAAGAAGCCTTTCTGACTGCAATCAAATGCATTTTCGCTTCCGCTTTTGCACAGTGAGCTTTCAGATAATGAGATAGCAATCCTGGCGCCGCTTGATATTTTTTGCATTTACAATTCTTTGATCTTCCAAACCCCCACCAAAGCAGCTTTTACCTGATCAATCAAGTAATTCAAACATTGGAACCTGCGGACGTATCGGCGGCATCGCTCGCTCGCGGAATGACAGGTCCACTTCAGAGGCCGATGACCCTGTTTTACCCCGAGGCTTTTCGAGACGCCAATCTCAGCAGACCTTGTAATAATGCGAATTAAGAGACACAGACTATGACATTCAGAGTTCGACATCGAAGCCGACTTTTATCTCGAACGACACAATATGAGGACGGAAAGGGAGGGGGGGGCGAGGCAGCTCACCGGCAACTCTTCTTCACCTGGGCAGTCTCCAGCCTTCTCCTGCTAGATCTACGGACTCTGGCGTCATGGCACCAGACACTTTATTAGATACCGGCCACTTGGACCGTCACTTTCAACACCGAAGATATTGAATACATCGCACCAATAACAACAAACCATCGGCTTCAAGGGCTGAGGAAGCGCAAGACTCACTTGGGAGCTGAAAATGCGGAACGTGAACTCAGCGACGCAGGGAACGTCGATTCAGCACGCGGGCATGTTACCACAGAGTAGTATACTCGACGCGTGGAGGAGCCTCAACCTGGACAGAGCAAATTTGGGAAAGCTTGAATGAAGTGTCTAATCTGATTTCAGCAGCAAGAAGAAAGTTAACTACCTAGGTACGTTGAAGGCTCCGCCGTAGTAGGGATGAGAAAAGTGCCGAGATTACAAGACATCTTCACCTTGTGCCGTCCAGTGTTTGATCTAGACGGTAACGACCAATTTCGTTCCGCTGACCCCCTCGTGCAGCTTTTTGATTCCTCCTTCGATCACCTCAAAGCCATTGCCGACAACTTCTACCTTGACTGGTAGCTTGTAGTTGCCCCCCTCGTACAGTCTCGCAATGTAGCGCATCGTCTCGCTCCCGCCGTCCATCTGGAAGATCTGCGTTCCCAAGATCCGTACGTGCTTCACGCCTTCAGGAACGGATATCGGGTTCGGACTTGTCATGATCTCGGAAAAGAGCCTCGGCCCGTCAGACCGCAAGGTGTCAAAGATCTGGGACTGCTGCATCCCCGCCCCGACACAGTCAATGATGGCGTCGTACCCAGCGCCACCAGGGCTGGCCGCCTTGACGACGTCAACATTCCCCTGGTCTGCGCGGGCCACACAGCTCGAGGCGCCGAGGCCCGAGCTGAGGAGGTCGTGGTGCTGCGGGGAGCTGGTCGCCACTATGGCGGCGGAACTTCCCAGCGCGAGACGCAAGAGCTGTATCGCGTGCCCACCACAGGCGGAGCTGCCGCCAACGACGAGGACAGACTTTGGTGCCTTGGCCGCGTCAAGCTTTGTGCTTCCAAGGCCAGGGAGAGGTACCCCGAGGCCGAGCACAATTGCACAAGCGGCGGTTACGGAGCAGATACTAGACAAGTCAGTACGGACATCACTTTAGTGGGGCGGTCTCCACTCTCTCTTTTTCTTTTTTCTTTGGGGAGAGGAGAGGGTTACTGAGGTCACACGTACGGGACCGAAGCGGCCTCCTCAAAGGTCAAAGAAGCGGGCTTCTGAGCCAGCGACGTTTGTGGCGCGACAACAAACTCCTGGAACGACGCCCCTTTTGTGCCGTTGGCGTAGCGGCCGCTGGCACCGAAAACCTCGTCGCCCGGCTTGAAGGCCGTGACGTTGGGACCGACTGAGTCGACGACGCCGGCCATCTCCAGACCGAGCACTACCGGCCAGGACTGTACGTTCACCCCGTTGAATAGGCCCTTCCCGTCCACGGGGTTGAGTCCGACTACTTTTGTGCGAACGCAGACCTCGTTGTCGCCGGGCGTGGGCTTCGGCACTGTGACAATAGACAGAGGCCCTCCCTGCTTCGTCGCTTCGAGTCTCAGCATTGTAGACATGGTGGCGCTGAGCGATGTGTATAGAGATGGAAACAGTCTGGTGTAAAGAAAAGTCAGAGTGCAAGAAGGGCTCGAGAGGCTCAGATCACAATTTGAGACAGACGACCCGAACAAGGCCGAATGGAATTCATAACCACCTCGCCATACACGGGGGTGCTCAAGTAAAACATCGCATTATATACAGCTGCTCAATCATTCAAGCTTACCCACGCTTGCAATTGCTCCGTCTTCGCGACGAGCCCGGCCTCGCACTTCAGCATTTTGGGGCCGAGTCAAGGACACGGACGAAAGACTTGACCGAGTTACAAATGCGTCTGCTATATGTCATCGACTAAAAGGACCATACCGGATCGGGATTCGGGAAGCGTTAAGCCCGTGGTCCGCCCGCCATCGACCGATTGTGTGCCTCTCCTCATCGGCATTCGGGAGTAAGCAGTGTCATTAACGCAATCGGCGGAACCGGAATTCCATCCTATATACATCCCTAGTCATGGAGACCTAGTCATGGAGAACAAGAGAATTGCGTAAGCATGTCGACCATGGGCTGCGTCGACACTAATGGTTTTGGCCAGTGGACAAGCCTTCGTGCTTGGTACTTAAAGAGGGTAGACTAGTGAAGGCAGAGAGGAGAGGGATACGGTGATTGATAATGTGTCATGGTGGATATCTAACGGCTAGGTGGGAAGTATACTCTTGTTGAGCTCTATGTATACATGCTACCAAAAACTCCTTTCCCAGGGGCCGGGCGCAAAGGTCAATCCGTGAGAATCGCTCTCGGAAGTCGAGGCCATCTGCACATGCTATGCCTCAACGGGAGACTCCCGCCGCGACGGCCATTACGGCAGCATACAAGGCAAAGCTACGCGGCAGATCTGCCCGGTAATATGACTCCTGCTTGCTCCCCAGGGCCCCCACGAGGTTGGACAGGGAAAGGGCCACGAGCAACACGATGGCCACGCGGCCGACAAAGCTCGGGATAACCGCGAACCCGAGGACGGGCAGCAACACGGCCGAGGCCACGACCACCGCCTCGTGAGATGATATACTACGCGGAGCTGCCGCTGCCAGGGTGCTGGTCTCCGCCGGTTGGCCGGTGGTGGAGGAGCAGCTCGATCGCCGGTTCTCTCCCCGCAGGGGCGAAGGCGGCAGCCTAGGCGACGCCATGGACGCCGCCTGCTGCTGCTGCTCGGGCGGATACGACCGGGCGGACCGCGGACTCAGTGCGGGCGCACTGCTGCTGCCACTCCCGCTCCCGCCGGAGCTCCGGGAGCAGCTGCCCGTCGAGTGAAGGCGATTGTGGCGGACGAGCCATGAGTTACCGTGCATGGTGCCAGGGATGGGCGTCACGATCGGGGGCTCGTCGTGGATCATGCGAAGCGACTGCAGGTACTCGTCCTCCTCCCGGACGGCGGAGCCCGCCACAGGCGGCGGTCTGCTGGACCTGTCGTCCGATGCCTCCTCCGCCGCGAAGTGATGGTGATGGTGGTGGTGACGGGCCGAGCCCGCCGCGGAGGAAGGAGGGGAGGCCTCCTGTTCGTTGGCGGCGAGGGTGACGAGGTCGTCGGCCGAGTCGAGGAAGCGTGTCTCGACTTCAGAGATGGGCTGGCGCGTTGCGAGGTAGTTGCGGTAGTCGTTGACGTCGGAGAGCGACGGCGCCGGCAAGTCACGGGTTGATGTGAATGAGGAGAGGGTGTGATCTGATGTCTCCCAGTCAGTTTCGGTGTCTGTCAAGACCTCCTGGAGCTTGACGTCCAGGCTTCAGCGGTGAAGTTTGACTCACTGTACTGTCCGAGCTTAAATGCGATCTTGCTCAGGATGTCCGCCTTGTGAGATTGGAGCTCACCGCCCGCCAGGAACCTTGCTCGCCGACTGGCCGGCAGAATGTGGCTCTGCACGCGGCGCGTCTGCGTGTCCGTCGTGTCTAATCTATGTAGCTGCTCCTCTAATTCGCTCAGCTCGTCCTGCAGATGAAGCAGTAGCCTGTGGTTGAGAGCCTCAAACCTCCTGTAGATCGGCTTAATGGTGCCCGCGTCATCCTCGTAGTTGTACGGGGAAGCGCTAAAGAAGCTCGCCGTGCTGGCCCTCCTCGACGTGCTCTGTTGTCCGGGTGAGCCCGTGGCGCTCAAGCAGGAACTCGCCCGCTTGCGCGATGTCACCGCGGACGAGGAGGAGGATGAGATGGACGAGGCCAGTAGCTCGTAGCCCGATAGGGGCAGCTTCTCGGCGCGCGGTAGATGCTTTGGGTGTCCCTGGTTCGGCACGCGGGGGGTCAGGTCGTTGGCTGCAATGTGTGGCAACTTGGCGGAGCCGCGAGGCATCTCTGGTGTACCGTAGCGATCCCGGTCAGGACCGTGGATGCGGCGTTTCTCTGCTGGCCCTGGCTCTGGTTCTGGCTCTGGCTCTGACTCTGGTCCTGAGACCGAGAGTTCTGCGGGATCCGTGGGCACACGAGCGATGGGTGTCTCGTCACCGTCTATGGGCCCAGCTGTGATGTCTGTCTCGACGGTCTTGTCCGACGAGGCAGCGCTGTGCGGCCTGCTGGAGGTTGATGAGCTGGACGAGTAGCTCTCTGTCGATGGCGACAACTTGATTGTCGGAGCGGTGACGCTATCCCATGCGGCGGGATTCATAGTGCCTTGACTGATTCCATCGGCTATGATGGTCTGTACCTCTCTCTTCAGGACCGCAAGAGCTTCCGCGGGCGCGCCCTCTATCAATGTCTGCACCCCTCTCTCCAAAGCCTGAATGGTCTCCGCCGATGGGGCCTGAGCCGCATCGTGGTCGGCCTTGGCTTGCTCAGCGACAGCAGCCTCGACCTGGTCTGTCGTCCCCTGCTGCAAGGCCTCGTGGGACGTCGGACTGTGCTCACTTGCACCCTGCGGGCGCGGATCGGATGCCGGAGGAGAATACCGCCGGGCTGATGCAAATCGTGCCGAGGCGGGACTCGGCGACAACCTGACGCGCTTCTGTGCCCCGGCTTCTTGCAAGTGCTTGGCGCTCCAGCTGTCGCCGTCGAGAGCGGTGAAGGCCGTGTCGTACCCGATCCTCTCGCCCTGCAGCAGCGTGATGTCGGCCGAGGAGTATCGGCGCAGGCTCGGCATCGCAACCGGGAGTTTGCTGGGCCTGCCGGACTCATCGCCGGCGGCAGCACTATTCTTGTTGTTGTTGTTGCTGTTGTCGTCATCGTCGTCGTCGTCGGCGGCCTTGAAGAAGGGATGGAGCTGCGGCGAGGCGGAACGGTGATTCCGCCCCGGATGTTCGCCTAGCGACGAGAACCGCCGTGCGGCAACCTGAGGTCCATTGAGCTGGGCTGGATGAGCCTCGTGGTGGTTGTCCTTGTTGTCTGCAGCGGCCGCCGCCACGGGCCGCTCTTCACATGCACCGAGCGGTTCCTGTATGGTCGCGACAGTGGGTCCCGTGTATGTGGGAGACATTATTGTATCGGCTCCGTATTGGATCGCACGAGACTGCTGGCGGGCATGTGTGTTTGTGTGTATGTGAGGCACTGGAGCGTCTGGATGAAGGGAATCCTGGCGTCAGTGGAACAACACTCTCTTGGAAAACATACGATGGGTGAATCGCACCTGGAAGTGCTCGACGAGGAACTCACCTAAGATTATTATTTGTCTGATATGATCAGCCCCCTTTCCGTCCTTCGGTATTAAGCTCTACCACGCTCGCTCGGTAACAAAAAAACAGCGATACGGTTCCAGACGTCTTCCCAGCTCTGAGGCCGTTCTCGCAGTTCGGGGCGTAGTTTGATGGGCCAAAAATACTTGAGCAGGCCTCCGTCAACCTGATCGATCGGTTGGTTGGGTGCGGCACTGCTTGCCTCCGGGCCATTGAGGTTGAGCGGCGATGAGGGTTGACAGATAGTGCGGGCGATCCTCTCGGGTTGGAGAAAGAAGTGGGCTGATTTTGCGTTCATCAGTGTTTGAGGTTTCCGCGCGCCCCTGGAACCGTGAAAGATCCATACCTGGGTAGGCATTGACTGACTGGCGGCGACTGTGGCTTTCGAGAGGACTTACTTGATGCGGCATGAGCTGGATAGACGTCCAGGAGTCGTCGATCCAACGCTCGTTAAGACCTCACGATTGGGAAATGGCACCACACGACACCATCTGGTCAGCCCTACTGCTGTACGACATGATCAGTATTATCCTGTTCGTCAGGACAGCTCGAGAAGGGGGGCCAAGACGACCCAGCGGTGGTCGTCTCAACCCACTTGACGAACGCCCTCCTTTCGCGGGCGGGTGGTGTTTCAGGTTGGCTGAGCCAAGCAGGACGAGTCGAGGCGTCAAGATAAATAGTGGTGTGCACGGACAGGGATTCATGGGACCGGTCCGTGCTACTGTGCTACGGCGACCTCGAGGACCCTTAGCGGCAGAAACCACCCCTCCCTCCCTGGACCCCTAGCGCCAGCCCCTGGTTCATGAATCTGGGGAAGCCGACAGCCCTATGAGGATGTCGCCATTGCGGATGGCATTCATTCGAGATGTCCCAGTTGCCATTGGACCACCCTGCAAGCATGTGTCGGGAACAAAGATCCTCATCCAAGACGCAAGAGTTCGGCGAGCGACACGATTACACTTCGCCGATTACCACATTCAGCACACGGCATTTTTCTACGCCGCTGGAACGAGTGGTCGGCACCTCTATTTCACCAAGGAGCCCACATAAAGTTCAGCAATAACCCTTGATGTAATTTCATCGCGATGAATACGCACATGGACTCCACCTTTTCGGGCTCGCTATTCAACCTTGCTCTTAAGCTCAAATTGCAGTTGTGGCGTACAAGTACAAGCGTGCTTCGCCTAGTGGTCACTAGGTAGCAACTTTAGACGAACATGTACCCATGGTGCCGAGTGCTGGCCGGTGGGAATGGGTCTCGTCGAGCCGGCTTTTTGAGGCTCCTCGCTTGCACACTCTCATGCCGACTCGACATGCTCCTCCTTGTCTCTGCAAATGCCCATCCATTCCTCCTCAGCAGTCTTGTTGCACCTCTTGCGGCCACAGAGCCATTTCAGACTCAGTGTCTCTCCTCGGACCGCCTTGCAAACCCCAATCCTCCGTCTCTCCGCCTCCGCACAGGCCTTATGGGTGCTCGAGGCTGACTTGACCGTCTTGCAGGAAGGGCAAGTCGTCGTGATTCGCAACTCTGTGCCTGGGATACCTTTCCGTCAGGTATCATGGTGGTTGAATGCCGGAGGAGGAAGAACAAGTACGCTTGACATGTGTTACTTACACATTTTGCCTAGAGACTGCGGTAAGAAGAGTCTTTCGAAGAGCCCGTCTCTATGAGGACCGGGCTGCGGTACGTTTGCCTAAGTTACTGGGGCGAAAATTCGCACGAACGTTGTTTCGTCACCGATTGTGTCTTTCAGCCTTGCGAGATGGATCATTCAGAATTGACGGCATATTCACTCTGTCCCGTGACAATAATGCCAGGAAGAATTGTTACATATAGGTAGGTATCAACTCAAGAGAATTGTGAATTTCCACAATGTTTGCTTTGGAGCAAATGCAATTCGGCTTGCTCGACAAAGAGGGCTTTCAACAAAGGGAAAACTCCAAGCACTGGGCCGCGTGGTGCCGAAAGTCCACTGCCCCCACAGTCACATCATTGCGGCCTTGCTGATATCTCTTGTGCAAATGGGGCCAAGATCTGTGAGTTTGCAAAACATATCTGGTACCGGCAGGCCCCGATTTAGAACTGGAAGACACATTCTTTGGAGGGGGGGGGGGTTTGTATGGATCTAAGTTACCCTTTTCAGGACTCGTGATAGCCTCCAGCCCAAGAATCCAGGTATCTAGGTATGAGCATGTGAGATTGATCCCTACAGGCAGTATATCATGTTTTAATGTCATGTACACAGATAGAGTGACTGCACATGTGACCTATTGCAGCTATCTGCCTGGCCACTGTAATCCTTCCCAGGTTGTTTAGCAACTTTGGCTAGGTATTATCATTGCTACTTGTACCACCCTTGCCTCTACCAGGTGCAGTATCAAATTTTGTCTTCCAGATGTCCTCTTGTTTGAACATGGCAATGCATTCAAATGCTGAGGGCATGCCATATTCAGGGTCTGCTCCACCTTGTAACAAAGCCTGTGGTTGAAATCAGCTGATGCAGCAAAACAACAGTCATTGAAAGGCTCTGGCTTGATGCAAGCTCTCATAGATTGACGCATTTTTCTCATTTCTTCTTCCTTTGGTCTGGCCTGGGGGAGGGAGGCAGGTATGTGGGCCAGAGAGCAGCCCACCGGTGGCGCCCTGACCCTGCTACTTGGGTGCTTGGCAGGGAGGGATTCAATGATTGGTGCTCACCTCGATGACATCATCTTCTTTCTTGAAGACGGCGCCTGCCAGCGGACTCTGCTGGCGGTCGTTGAGCCTGTTGGGGTCTGCGCCGTGCTGCAACAGGAAGCCAACGAGGTTGGCATGTCCATGGTATGCAGAGAGCATGAGCTGTGCGCAAGCATCTTGATCAGCGACGGGCTGGCTCTCTCTCTCTATAGACACGATATGGAACAAGGCTGGGACCATTTGGACACGGTTGGGAACAGAACCACTTTTCCAAAATTTCCAGACATACCAAGGTATCTCCTTTGTTGTTTGTCATGTTTGGAGGCAGTCCAGCAGTGATTGCCTGTTGGAGCAGCTCTGCATTGCCTTGTCGAGCAGCATCAAACATGCGTCCGGCCAGAGCCACCGCTTCTGGTGGCAAGGAGGGTGCTGATCTGGGTGACCCTGCCGTCTCTACAGATTCGTCCATTGTTGCTGGATGATGACAATGTCCTGGATGGTTGCAGTGGCAAGATTTGAGGGCCGCAGCTGAGGAAGCTAGGCTCAAGGGAAGAATCGAGAAAGTTGTGTGGCGAGTTTTCGTGTTCCGCTAAAACAACATTGAACATTGCACCAGACCGTGACATTTCCTTTAGGGGACGCTACTTAGTCATTTTGGCTGGCCGCTGGCCGCTGGCCGCTGGCGCTGGCGCTGGCACTGGCGCTGGCGCTGGCACTGGCGCTGGCGCTGGCTGGCGCACAACGCTATCAAGATAGGCCCCTCTCATATCCAGAGCCAATTTACCTCAGCAGTGATTTATTGCATTTTAAGGAGTTGCAATGTTTGATATGAAGGCTTTGTCAAGGCAGACAAATACTTGCCACTCTTTCTTCCTCTACACCTAGGGAAGTATTCTGGAGCTGCAGTCCAGGCTTTAGGAAGGTGAGAGTTCACTTACAGCAGACCGGTGCTCATTCTGGCTTACTTTAGTACACTCTGAGAGCACTTTGCATAGTTCAATCTAAAGCTACCTGAGTGATTAGATACCATTTGAAACTGGACATGAGACTACAATTCTTGACAACCACAAATACATCACAGAACCAATGCCTCAACATGCACCTTCCATTTGGTTGCAGTTCTTCACATTTGATTTGAATGTTCCATGCTTGCTTCTTCCCAGAGAAGGCGAGTTCCCCGCTCTACTGCCAAAGTTGAGCAACTACGTAAGTATGCACGTGTGACGGATGCCTTTGAGTCAACACTGGCACAACACAGAATCACGACATTCCAATGTTGCTTGTCATCTTCTTCTCCTACTTCCCTTTGGACCAGCCCCGCTAGACCAATATTTCTCACTGCTTCCACCTCTGACAACCTTGGAACTCATTCAGCATTGCAAGCCACCATGGAGTTCCCGATGGAGCCCCCGTACCTCCACGACAAGAACTTCAAAGGTTCCCTGAGCTGCGAGCCCGCAGAGCCTTTCAAGCGCAGAGGCGCCTGCTGGAGGAGTGGGCCATCAGCACCATCCTCTTGTCGCGAGAGGATCCACACCATCTGCCACCGGCATTCCTGCCATCATTGATGTGGCCCGTTTGTTGAAAAAGCGCAGCGCACGAGCAGCGCAAGACCGCTTGGGCAGTACATCCTAGTCTCCCCATCGAGTCGTCGACAGTGGCCGTGTTCTGCAACTCAACCCTACCAACTTGACAGTGGTGAAGACATCATCGTCCTCCCTGCCAGCGCCGCAGACATCATCGTCACCATCCTCTACCAGTATCAGCCAAGTAGTCTTCGTCGGTTCTTGGACATTGGCGACGACTATACCAAGTCCTTCTCCTATGTCCATCACTGGGACACTAAAGCAGGAAGTTGGCAGCAAGCACAGGGCGGCTGCATTGACCCTCGGACATTCGTGATAGCCCACAAGGGCAACACGGTCATAGTTCGTTGATTCCCGCTTCGTGGTTACATAGGTAATGACCTCGATCACCAGTAAATATTATCATCGTCAATCTGGCCAACTGATACTGGCCCGTGCAAATCACCTGCTGGCTTACGCTACAGCTATGCCGGCGAGTCACATCCGTCGCTTCTCTGGAATAAAGTGGTGCGGTACTTTATTGATATCAAGGGGAGTGAGTCTAGGATGATAGACTGGTCAAGGAGATTTTCTTCCCGCAAAACCTTTTACTGGGACGTGCCCGTGACACAAGCCTGTCTGTTCCGTCTCTGCTTTGAAGCGAAGGTGAACCCCTCAGTGAGCCCTGCCATTGTCAGTCGACGATGGTGTGCTGTTGGTGATGCGTGAGCAACCCAGGCCGCTCTGGACGCCGAGGAGGGGACCATGCCCAAGTGGTCTCTGATAAGGAGGGGGGGAACGCGGACAGCCAGGAGGACAGGACTGTGGAGCAAGAAGAGGAGTACAAGACACAGGACGAGATCGGAAGGTCGATAACAAAAGGCAGAAGACTGGAGGCCGGTTTGCTCATGGACGAGAGGCAGGGAATTCGCTCCCGATACCTAGGTACTGGTATGGGGTCGCGGCGCTCGGAAGTTCGAATTCAATATTGAGCCGGGGCACCAGGCAGATTTACAATTAGCTGCTGAATGAAAGGATCCTCAAAATCAAGGTTCTTATGCATCATCGCTATGCAAGCTATGAGTCGATGTCTGGAAGTGCTTGACATGTCCCTGTCTCCTGATGTCGTTGTTACTACACGCACATGCAGCAACAGAAACGACTACTGAAGGTATCGACTACATGAGCAAAGATGCTGGGCCAAATTCTTCCTCAAAACCATCCACCTCTCCGAACACCGTCAGGTACAACTCCTTCGCAAAGCCCACAAACCCAGCCGCGACCTCTCCCCTGCCAGCAACTGCCCAAGCCTGTGCGGCATAGATGGCGCCGTGCACGACTACCGGCAGCAACAAGCCGTTTGTGCGGTCAATTGCTAGCTCTGAGCCCTTCACGTTGATTCTGTGGCCCAGATCCTGAAGCAGTCGAGTTGTGTTGCTGATCAGAGCGTTTGCAGACTGACAGAGCCACAGATCCAAGGCAATGCATTCGGATCGCGGCATGCCCTCGTACAAGTCTTTGTCGTACGTGGTCTCTAGGCTCGCGCGGAGGTTTTTGGATACATTAAGCTTCGCTTGTGGCACAGGGTCGAACATAGATGCCGGCGTCAGTTGGTTCGTCTTGACGAACTCGTCGGCCATGCGCTGAAGCTCATTGCGCTTCGTCTGTACCAACACAGGAACTTTCCCCTCGACCTTGCAGAGAATGCAGTCACACTCGAACCCATAAGAGGCCAGCTTCTTTTGGCGTGTGGTAAGCGGTTCCTCTGCGGGTGCATACTGCATCAAGATCTCCTCCCCAGCTTTGATATCTATGCTCGCGCGGACGATCATCATGTCACCGATGAAGGCGCGACAGGCGTTGTTGATGCAGGCGTGGTTTGCGTGGGACGCGTGAAGCCATATTCCAGTAGAGCCGCCCAGGACCTGATTGTCACGGCTGTCGTCGATGCTGGACATGATATTCGTGCAGCCGAAGCCGTTGTAGTGCGCAATGGCCTGCGTCTGGAACGTGTCGACGACCACCGCGCCCTCCACAACGGGCGCCTCTTTGGTCTCAAACTTGCCACCATCGAAAAGCTCCAGATACTTGGCTGCCTGTTTTGGATTGTGCCGCATCTTGTCCAGGGTGCCGAAGAGGCGGTCTGCGTGGGTGCCGAAAGTCACGTACTTGGTGTTGGTATCAATGAGCAGTGAGCTGCTCTTGGCGTTCTCGTCTGTGAATACAACGAAGAAGGCCTTCTCGACGAAAATGACGTCTCCGTGTTTAATGTCCTGGGTCGCAAAGAGGCCTCGGCCACGATCGCCTGCTGGACCAACCCTGGTGTTGTTGAGAAACGACGCGTGATCCAGCTTCCTGTGGGACGCGGTGGCATACTTGGCCATGGAAACGAAATCGTACTCACCGTTCTGTTGCTCAGAGAGTCGCTGGTCGGTTCGCTTGATCTCGCTCGAGAGATTGCTATCTTCTATGCCCAGGCTTGCAGCTTGCTGAAAGTTTTGTTTGGCGGCGGCGAAGTCACCCAGGTTGTACAGAGCTCGGCCAATGCGGAAGAACGACTTTAGATTCAATCTCTTTGACTCTTCGGACACATCGCCGACGGCGTGTATGGAGCAGCGGGGGTCATCGGCAGCGGCCTCAAAGTAACCCAGCACAAGTTGAGCTTGAGATCGGTTTCGGTACAGAGTCCGACGAAGATTGTCATCGCTGCCGACAACTGCCAGCGCCTGCGAATAGAAGCGTGATGCGTCATCAAAGCATGATGCTTGGAAATCGTCGTTGCCCTTGGCTTTCAAGTCGGCTGCAGTCAGAGAAACCCTCTCCTCGCGCCTCCACAGAGTCGGCACCAGAGGATCGCTACGTCTCAGTAAGACGAAGCCAGAAGGGTGGTCGACTCGCAGCAGCGTCCCTCCGTCTTTGGAACACTTGAAATAAGGCTCCTCGACGGCGACCACCACATCTTTGGGCAAAATCTTCTCGAGCCCTAACGACGCGGCTAACACGCTTAGGTTGCAGACGGCCAGGCGCGCCACGTCTCCGTCCACGTCCTCGACGGCGTTTTGGATAGACGACAACTCGATGGGATGACAGAACGTCTTGACGATGAGGACGCGGCCTCGGTGATGCGTCTCGAGCCTCAGGTCGCGGATTGTCATGGGCGTCAGGGTCGCCAGGGGCTTCGTGCTGGGTGGGTACGCTTCACCAATGAACGTTTGCTTGATCATATGCCTACGTTGTCCCGCAAACATAGCATGGAGAGCCTGTCGGGTTGTCAGTTTATTGCATGCAGGACCTTGAATAGTGTGGTGTTTATCCTTACCGAATTGCTGAACTCTTGTTCCAACTGTCTGCGCGAACGCCGCATGACTGGTGAGGGCTTTTGTCCCTTGCGAGACTTGGCCTGCTGGAGCAGCTCAAGTTGCTGTTCCATCAGCTTTGCATGCTGAGCGTGATCCATCTTGAGAGAACGCTGCCGATCTACAGCAGAATCGGTGTAGAATGTGGTGTGAGATTGTCAAGATATCAGGACATAGGTAATACAAACCCTGACTGGAGTTGTAGATGGATTTAATTTTGCAGGGAAAGTTTGACAGCGAACTCAACAAGCCAAAAAAGAGTGATACCGCTCGCAAATGCCTCAGGGTGCATTTGGCTGCAAGGCAACGAGGCAACAGGCTCCCACGCAACGGGCTCGTGTACTTGCAGCACCTCAAACTGGCCAGTGGGTCACGCTTTGATCTTTAAAGACAAGCAAGTTTGGATCTTCCAATCCCTTGGCTGTAGACCCTGGGAGCTTTGTGACCCATTGAGCCTTTAGTTCCGTTTGCATTACCTACTACTTAGGTAGTTCTGTGGTGAAATGACTTGGCAGTATGGTAGCACAGTCCAGGCCGGAGCTGGTCGTGGAGAATAGTCCAGGGCTGTGGCAACAGGCAGACTAGTACTGCTCGCAAGTATGTAGGCACTCTATTCAAGGCCAGAGTGTCCCAATAAAGCTGGACAAGTTCACAGGACTACCTAGGTACCTGTGGACTTCATACTAGTTGGCGTGGAAGCTAGCTGGACAGTCCCACACGCTTGGCTTGGTAAGAGAAAAAGTTGGGGGGTGAGCTCCATGACCAGGTGACATCTGGCAACGCCAAAACCCAAGTTGAAGCATCAGCACATGTCTACATAGTACTATCCTTTGCATGCAGGTGTTTGGCTACATGCCCGCCACCATCATATTGTCTTGCACCTACCTAGGTAGGCACTCACATATCCTTTAAACCACAGACAAATTTCATCCCTGCACATATTCATTGATCTATACGCCAGTGTGCATCATAATTGCAATACCCAGACTCAGCTGCTTCACTTTTAATGTTTTGTCAAGGGCTTGCCTCTCGAGTCTTTTATTTCAGAAAAGGGCTCTTCCTATCCTTGATGTTCAAGAAGCTGTACTCAGAGTATCTGGGTTGTCCATCATGTATGTGGTGTCTGAGTGTCATCCCAATCAGCACTCCAGCTCAGTGGTATGTCACATGATATGGTGGCGGCACTTGGGGGCCTGCTATACTGGGAAAACTTACGAAGTCACAAGCAAGTTGGGCTCGGTCCATACAGGGCGGAAACCGGCATCCTCGAGCAATTCCCACCATGTGATGAAGTTGTCGATCGTGATGAGACCGGGCATGAGGTGGATTTCCACGAGAAATTGCGAGATGGGCACCTCCTTGCCCTGGTCCTGGAAATGCGTGATCACCGAGTCCATGGCTTCGAACTCGAAACCCTCGATGTCCATCTTCAGCACGTCGATATGGTCGTGGCCATTGATAGCCATAATGTCCGCGATACTCAGAAACGGGGGCATTTTATCATCGCCCAAGGTAGTATTCCCAGAGATGCCGGCCTTTGTGAAGTGTGCACGCCCTTCAGCTTGGCTCTGGAGCAGCTGGGGCCCGAAGGTGTTGACGGTGAAATCGTAGCCCCAGATGGCGCAGTTCGCCGTAGTCTCAAGCAACTTTTCTTCGAATGAGGACTCGGTCTGGATGCCGAAAGAGTAGATGATACACCCCGGTTGTTTTCCGGGTGATTGTTCGTTGTCTCCGGACGTCTGGGACAAAACACTATGCACTTCTGGAAAGGATGGCTGCTCAGGGTGCGTATCTTGTTCACTTGGAAGACTGGCCAGCCTTTCGATTCCGCAAAGCCATTTGCCGCCGTCGCCTGCGACACCAAGCCGGCTGACAGAGTGTGGGCAGTTGAAAGATGCCGGGAAGAAGTCCCAGATGGTCCAAGGCAGTTTGCTAGAGAAACTGTGTGGCGCAAACATTAGATCAGCGCCAGAGATCGCAAATAGCAGGGTCATTCAACATACGGTTCCTGGTGTTGTTCCCACTGCTTGTGCAGCCAGGCTCGCCCTTGAAGCATTTCCTCGTACTGCTTCTCACTCCTCGCGATGTGCTCTTTCAGTGAGACAAGACTGCCGCCGCCGCCACCAAAATGTGGGACCACCTTCGACGCGAGGCTCGCGCCATACGACTTGATCTCTCTCAGTGGCTTATCATGGACACTGGTGAAACGAGTCAAGACTGTGAAGAGGAAGAGGCTCGCTGCAATGCCGGAGAGGATATTGTTGACTCTGGTGGTAAACATCGTTGGTCTTTGCGACGGCTGAAACGAATAGCAATCGGTGGAGAGCAAACAGAACAGGATTTTTTGCGGTCGAACATGCGAACAGGATCAAATATTTGAAAGTTTTATCCCTTCAGAGCGCGACTTGCGTCCAATCTAGACAGTTATATTGGCATACCAGGCTGCCGGGGCGGCATTGCAATGAGAGAGCAGTTGAGACAAGTCGCAAGGGATGGTGCAGCAGTGCAGACGCGCGAAGGGATCATTGGGAAATCTCAAAGACACAAGTGAGTACCAAGGGAGACTTTTTCTTTGAGACAAGCACATATCTCCGGAGCTGCAGACCCAGGTACTGGGAGATGATTTGATGATCACCCGGACACATATGGTCTCAATTCACAAGCCCGCTAGAAGGCTTCGAGAAGATGCAGTCCATTGGATGTCAGTCTTGAACCCGGTTTCCTATGTCAGCGTCATATAGACGGTGCATGCCAACATAAAGTGCATGGATACCTAGGTAGGTATATTGAAATGTTATCCGGTCTAGGTGCCTGCGACCCCCTAGTGAATAGCGGCGGACTTGGACTTTCTCACCACCTACAAACTACCTACTTAGGTAGGTATACTACATATACTTTCTCATATCCGCGACACACCTTTGTTTCCTGTGCTTCAACTTTTTTTCTTTTCTTTATACTTTCCCTGTCTTGCGTAGACTCTGGATTAGGTCCTTATATATGTTTGGGAGACAGTGTGTCCTGAAGTCTGACCTTAATGGTATAACAACATTGAGATCGTAAGGACAGCGGTAGCACCTATATATAGATTCCTAAGACTGGCCTTGGGATGTATTGTGTCATATGACGCTAAAAGAAAGAATAGTTGCTTTTTAAATGTAACAATGTCTGTTGCTTATAAAACCTTCTAAAGTAATAAGATACCCTAACACCCTTCTAAATCTAAAAGTAAAGACTTGTCTTATTACTTATTATTCGAATAATAAAAGTTAATAAAACATTGTTATTTTTTAAATAATTATTTTTATAATTATTTAAAAAATATCTTTTTAGTAAAGTAAAGGTACTAAACGGTGTAAAACAAGGTAATTAATATTAAGTGCGATGAATAGGTCTTTTAGGTGAAAAGGAACGTGGAAAGCCTTTTATTATTTTAGAATTGGTATACAATTTGTCTAGCCTTAGTAAGATATTAGCTATGTTGGAATTTAACCCTAGCAACGTAAATGTGACACTTTAGCTATTAGCGATTAATTTACATGTTGTTTTCAATAATTTATTCGGCGTAGCTGATAATTTAATTAAGAATTTAAGTATATTATTAGTTATTTAATGGGCATAGGGCAGATAGGTGTTAATTTTTCCTACCTGTAAGTAGGTTTATTAAACTTACTTAGAGGATTAGTCCGACTCTCTTAGGTAACTGATATTAAGAACTTTATAAGACTGCTTTGATTTGGTAGCGAGAATCTTCTTTTATATATACTATTATTGTTTGTATATTCTAATTTAAAGTGGTAGAAGCTGCGTTTTATATTTTGTATCATTTTCTAAGCTTGTTTTCTTTTGCGTCAACTATTACAATCTTGCATTTTTGTTAAATAATCTCAATTTAAATATTTCGTTATGCTTATTATAATTAATAATAAGTTATAGCATTTAAACATTTTACCTATTATATTTATTAATGTAACTATGAAAATATAACATTGATTCTAATCTAGTATAATTTACGTAAAATATATAACTTGCTAATAATCTACTCTTTTAAATAAACCGCTCCCTTAGGGGTATTATTTAAATATTTTTCTTTAAACTTAACATAAATCTTATAGAAA
Organism: Dendrostoma leiphaemia; assembly: GCA_026120015.1. Lineage (NCBI taxonomy): Eukaryota > Fungi > Ascomycota > Sordariomycetes > Diaporthales > Erythrogloeaceae > Dendrostoma > Dendrostoma leiphaemia. Next base: position 9,028 of record JALRMF010000269.1, on the reverse strand, counting down.
GCATTTTTTAGAAAAAATAAAAGACTTTTATTAGTATAAGTTTTAAATAACTATAGAGTTGTAGCGTTTGAATAATATATAATTGATTAATTAATTAGTAATGTAATTTTAACTATTAATCAACGATTAACTAGCTATATAGAAGAAGCTTACTAGTTAGTCGTAGTTGAGTGAGTTTTTAGAGGATTTTCTCCTTTATTAGGGTGTGGTGTAAAAAAAAAAAACCGAGAAAGAGGAGGTAGTTAAATTATTATATATAAAATTTAAAATATCTGTTTAAACTAGGACAAAACCTAATAAAAAAATGTGGTAAAATAAAAGGGGGTTAAAAAAAAAGTAAAAAAAATAAGTTGAAAAAAAAAAAAGTAAGGTGTTATAAAGGCTAAAAGAAAATCTAGTTCTTCTCAAATTTCAAATGTGGTACCCTATACACCGCGTCTTACAGTGCGTTACAGAGCACTCAGGTGTTGTGGATCGTTGTCGCAGAACGAGCTGCCTAGGTATGTTGAGGATGCCTGACGGAGATTACAACACCGTATACCCATGAATGTCTAAATCTACTAAACCTACTCGGACTCTGCTACCAGCCGGCCCGGTGCGACCAAGCCGACCACGTTAGCGCCCTGTCTCCATGAGTCGATAAGGTCTATTCTTTTTCCCAGTCCACGGATGTCGTCGCCGCGGGAAACCTTGGAAGGATTTGCCTAGGTAGTTTCTGGGGAGATGACTGGTCAGCAAACGTGCAGCGGTACCGTCGAAGGTCGTTGAAACAGGCAGTCTCAAGGCCGGACGACTCCGCTGCTCTGGTCCTTTCCTTTGCATGTGGTTTGCTTCTCCGAGGGTATTGAATCCCAAATCTTGATGCTGGCAACTGGAATTGATGGTTCTGTCTGGGAACGACAGAGCAACCTCGAACAGTTGGATTCCACGTCCTGTGGTCAGCATACCACCTCGGACCTGTATTGCATGCCAGATTTCGTGAGTCCAGTCTTGGCTTGAGACGGCAGATGCTCCCAAGACCGTGGATGACTGTATGTATCCCGGGCGAGACCATTGCTACTGCTGATTCGCTCTCATTTCCGAGAAGGACCAGGCGCTTACATCGAGCCACTTGCGACCACGTTCAAGGTGGGTACTACAGGCACCAGCACACGAGGAAATTGGTCCATCCGACGGAAGAGGAGGTTGCTCGAAGTCCGCCCGAGGAGACTGTGATTTGCAGTGCTTACCGAGAGTCTAAAGGAGGGCGAGGTGACTTAGCTGCGTGATCAGGAGTGGATGTGGTACTGGCTTTGACGATCCAAGTCTCAACAAGATCGCAAAGAAGCAAGCGCAATGCGTGGGGCACCAATCGCCGACGACAGAGACTGATCTGGGGTAAGACGACCTCTCGCGTGGCGCTTAGCTGTTTGCCCTTACGTACGCCCCGGGATCTGCGCGCGTTCCACATGATACTCTTTGGAACCCAAAGTTTCGGCTGGTTCGTTCTCTCATTGCTTTCCGGGCCACCGAAAGAAATGACCAAAGGACTTCTCCTTCGGCTCGGTACCAGGTGGATCTACAAACTGTAGCTCCTGGATGTGTTCTTGAACCTGTCGTGGGCCCCGAGCTCGGTCTTTGGCTGCCAATTCCGTAGCATTACGATCATATACGTACTTGATTAGCTCTTCGGTTGAGAGTCTTTTCGGCCTGTCGTAAGTATTATTCCGTTCGCCCGAGTATCACTGATCAGTTCCCCAAGTCACTGTTGCCAAGTCCGGGAAGGGCATTCGAGAGCATGTCAACCTCGCAGAGCGTCACAATTACACCTGAGTATGTTGTTTCTCTTGTTTCGGCCGGGGCGAAGGGTTTGGACCAAGGCAAAAGTTTAGTTTGTCGGCATCACCGAATGAGGAAACTGTTCATATAGTCATGTTTGATTCGTGATCTGCCCCTTTAGGTTTGCAGCTTCCGTGGCATTGAGCATATTGGCTCTCATTAGCTCTGTCATTGTGCCCGCGGGCTCCGCGACTTTGAAGGTCCGGCTCTCAAGACAACCTTGGAATCGTCTCCTATCCAGCCCCGATGTCGACAAAAATTACTACCTAGATAAGCTCTAATGAGGTCGTTGTGAAGAGGAGTCAGAAGCATGCGGTACCTAGGTACCGTCTGAACTCCAGCTCACATGAGTGACTGCCCAAGCAAACAAACAACCGACCTCGGGACTTGCCATCACATTCAAGGCTCGGCCCAAAGCAACCAACTCATGGCCAACCCGAAAAGTCCATGCATGGACTTGGTTCTGGAAAAGTGGGAACGACCAGAGGTATGTACGGCAAGGTGCCGTTCCACACAGAACTTTCGCGTTCTCTGCCCGTCTTGTACCGATGTTATGGCAGTATCGGGGCTGACCACTATGTGGTGGTGTTCACGTACACTCTTCGAAGCACGAGGGGCTGGAGAAAGCCGTGAGGTGACGGACCGACTAACGCACATGCCGTGAAACCTTGCCGAGCTGGTTGCTTACTGCGCCTTGAAGGCGTCGAAGTCAATAAACTCCCAAATGGCATCAGCGTCGGACCCATCATTTGCATCGATTCCGGCACGCATCTCAGTGTTGTTGCCCAAGAAAGCGCCACCGTCGTTATGGACGCTCTGATTGTTGCTACTACTGGAGCGGGCGTCTGGTGCACAGGTTGTATCGTGGATATCCAGATGCCCAACGTCCCCTCGCTCACCCGTCATGCCCTTCCGAGGGTGAGGAAGGCTGTTGAAACACATGCCGGAAGCCTGTGGCTGGCTCGTGATCCCATGTTGTATATGAGTTCCGAAGGCGCTTGCGGAAAGGCTGTTGGCAAAGAAGGGACTGTTGAGCAGAGGTGAGTCGGAACCGGCATACCTAAGTAGGAGTGCCCCTGAGAGTCGAGGCCAGCGTAAGGAAGACAGACACTAGCATCGGCCCTGGGGCACCTCGTCGCTTGCCAGCGCTGCAGTGTAACTCTGTCTATCGGTTCTGTGGTTTCTGTTGGCCTGGGTCTTGATGGCCTGAGGCAGCGTGGTTTGCTGGCTGTCCTTTGAAAAATGGATATACTCAGCGGTTTGGTTGATTGGTTCGGAAGTGGCCGCAAAATACGAGTTGGCGTCTTGGATTTTAACATGGACCTCGCTTCCACCAGTTGAAGCCTTCTTGGTTTTCTTGAAGGCGTCTGATGCTTCGGCGGTCGACCGCATGGTGTTCATCAGCACGAGTACTTTCTGTGGGCGCTCCGTACTGCTCTTTGGGTAGTTGTTTGGTATACCAGGCTCAGAGGGATCATCGTTCAATGCCGATACGCAGCACGTAAGCGTTGGTCATCATCGGGAGTGTCGATGGTCACCAGGGTGTTTGGTCTGATTCCATCGGCCATGAGGGCTTGGACAATTTGTTTGTCCTAGTCCGTTTCGCTTATGGCACTTCAATAGGTATGCTTAGACGAATCAAAGGGGGAGTCGCGGAGGTGAAGGATATCCAGGGAATGGTTCAACAAGATCCGTTGGAGTTTTCGAATAGCCTTCTTGGACGGATTGACTGTAGGTTGAAGATCGTAGACTGAAGAAGTCAGGTTGATGGGGGTACTTCATTGGGAGTTGGTCGATGGAAGTGATCTGTTCGAGGCAAATTGGTTACGTTGCCCAGCGAAAGTGTGCTGATGAAGCGAGTTGACGGAAATAGCCTGGCTGAGAGGATCTGTAAATGAAGGTGAGAACAACTCAGCGTGAGCTGAGTTGATCCCCATGGCAGTTTGTTCACTGGCATTGCGGATGAAATGGCACAATGCAAGCCAGGATCTTCCACAACGGCTCAAATTGATAACCCCAAACTACGCGTGAGCTCTGGGTCGACTCGCAAAACTGCACGTAGACGCCGGACTTTCATTAACTTATTGCCTCCTTCTGGCACGGGGGGCCGGTGAAGATGGCCAAAGTCCTCTTGTATATACCGACCAAAACAACCGGTTCCATCCTTCAATCCTATACATACATAATACATACGCAGACATGACGACTTGATATCAATTTCACAAGCTTTTTGAAACTTACAAATATCCACTCATCCCCTATAAATTTTGAGTGCGGCTGTCTTTTTGTACCGTATAGTCATGGAATGGTATAAGAAGAGACGTTGTAAAGCTTATCAAATTTTACTTTTACAGACTAGACGGCGTTGTAGTGGGAGCGATATGATGGATATGATGACACTCTTACCGTCCGAACGACATTTCGTCGGAGAGAGCAGCGAAAGAAAGAAACCGGAGCGCCCCAGCGTTCAAGTTTAATGGAGGTTTTCTTCTTCTTCTTTTTTTTTTTAATATTTTATGATTTTTATTATTCTTTGGAAATATCGATAATGTAACATTAGCTGAGTCGATCTGTCTTTACAGGTACTTGAGTGTATGATCGTAGCAAGTTTAAAGTTATTACGTTGGGGCTAAGCCCTTACCTCTAAATTTGAAGACTTCGGGAGCTGCTCAACACCTGGGCATCTGCCGTTTGCTGCAGGGCTATAAGTGTATTACATCTGTATACACGACTATTATGTTTGTAGAATTTCTTCCGCGCTAAAATGTTGCCCTGTCTTCGAAACCCAGCCGTGCCACTGTAGAAAGCTTGATGATCTGCATATGTACCTATAGGTACTCGAGTTCAAGGCATTGCCGCCAATGTCGAATTCCCTATGAGTAGACGCCGATCGGAGGCACCGACTTCGATCACATTTGCATCAGTAGAAGCCTACTCGTTCATCAATCAGTGCTATTGTAGGTTTATAGCTGGAAGAAAGGACCGGGCCTATGTTTGTCCGATTAGAGGACTGGTCCGCCGCGGACCAGCGCTAGCCGGCCACGGCTAGTGCAGAACAAAGGGGGACATAAGCTACCTTCCATAGCCTCGTTTCCCAACATAAATAGCCTTTCTTCCTTTTAACTACTACTAATAAACAAATATATTATATAATCTATAGTGCATTATTTAACTAAGTAAAACCTTACTAATACTAATTAATAGTTAAATTAATTAATTATAAATAGCAAGGTAAAAGAGATAGTTTACCTTTAAAATAGTTTACTAATAGCAATGCTATAAAAATCTTATAAAAAGAGGTATTGTGCTAATTTTTATAACCAGCTTTTGTTTATACGTTACGCTTGCTAAGCGTTTTTAACGCAAAATAATATTGCAAACAGCTTTATAACTCTTTTAACAACTATACCTAGCAATACGTATATTACTACTTTTCTTACGCTTTAAAAACTAGCTTTTTTTATAATAATAACAACCCTTCCAAATCTTACAATCTTTCCCTATTATATAGTTAAAATACATTTGCTAAAACTTAAAAGATTATACTCTATTACCCTAGCAATTACTTTGCTATTTACCTATTTATATAAAAACTCTTTTAAAAGCAAATAAAATACGCAGGCTAAGTTTCTCTAGCGTTGCTTTCTTTTGCATAGTTTTATTTTATACCTTTTAGCAATAGTTTACTAATATACTAAACCCCTTTTTAATTAACTAATAATAATCTCCCTTACCTCTTTATATAATTATTAATAATAGCAAATAACAAAAGGTTTGCCTAAGGGTTAATCTTTATCCCTAGCAACTTTATATATAAAAACCTTATAAAAGAAAGCTAAGTTAATAAAACTAATTAGTTTATTATTAACCTAACCCTTTAGTTTGCCCCTTTTATAGTAAATTTAACTAATATATATCTAATAACCCTAGTTGCAAAAGCAATATGCAACTATATTATTAAAAAGCTTTATAATAATAATCTTTTTTATACTTTTTAAGAGGAATTTAATAAATAGACTAAAAAGATGTTTAATATAGTTAATATAAATTTTTATTATAAGTTAAAGAGACTTTTCTGCAAATGAAAAGTTTATATTAAAAAAAAGTAAAGTAAAATGAGACAATAGTTTGCAGCCCTTTTTGCAATAGGAAACCTATTTTTTTAAGATAAAAAAAAGCTTAAGGCGATTATTTTTAAGCCTAGCATTTGCTTACTATTGCAATTATTTAAAGCAATAAAAGCCTTTTTAATAAAGTTTGTTAAAAAAGCAATAAGATTATAATAATAACCTTTTTTTCTATTAAACTAACTTTTTCCTCTTTTTTTTTAACTAGATTAATCTATTTTTTAGACTTATAACTATCTTCTTTAACTAAAATAGCCTTTTTATTTCAATTAAGCAATTATATTATTACTTATATAAGAGAGAGAGAATATTAGGGGATATAATAAATTAATATATTAATGTAGATTTTTTAACCCGCTTAAGAAACTTATTTATATATATATATAATAGGATTTATTATACTTAGCAACAAATGCACTTTTACCCTAAACCTTTCTTTTAAAGTATAACTTATATAAGATTTTCTTCTTTTATTCTACTAAGAATAACTTAATTAACCTTAATTTATCTTTTTTTTTATAAAGATATAACATTGTAAGAAAGCATATATAGGTAAATTATATAATTTATTAGATAACAAAGTGCAGATTTTCTTTAGCATCTGCTAGCATATAAGCATTGCTGCTAAGCAATTCTACGCTATGTTTCCTTATATCTTTATAAGTTAAGCTAAAACTTATTATATTTATTATATTAAGTAGTAAAATAGCTTTGCAATAATATATTAAAAGATTAAAAAGCATTTTAATATAAAGGTAAATTATTATTATTATTATATTAATTAGACTTTTATAATGTTTATTAAAATAAGGCTACAATTATTTAAGAAAAGCTTTTATAAAGTGCTTTAGGCTTTGCTTAATAAGTTATAATTATGCTAATGTGCCTTTGGCCTTAATTTTAAAGGTAAGAGAGCCTTAAGGACTATAGTAATCTAAGCATGCTGCAGAGTATATAAACTTAAGTATACTCTTTTTAAGCTAGTAGAAAAGTATAAGGAATTATTTTTAGACCTGCGTTTGTTAGTTAAGATTTACTTTAATTGTTTTTATTATTATTAAATAATTGCTAATAAACTAAATAAAAAGCTTTATAACTAATATTATTTAAACTGCTATTATAATAATAATTGCAGCTAAAGCTTTTTTTATAATAAAAAAGGCTTTTGTTTATATGGTAGCTATTATAGCGGCAGCTATAACAATAGCTATAACTTTGGTAATTGCGATTATAGCAACCGCAGTTAAAGTAACTATTATAGCAATTAAAAGAAAAAGTATTATATTTATAGCAAAAAAGGTTGCTAGTTAATTAAATACTTAAATAATAAACGCTGCTAGGCAAAAGATTAATATATTGCTTAGTATAAATTTATAAGCATATTAGCAAATAAGTTTACAGCTTTTTTAGTAAACTATAAAAAATATAACTTTAACCAGCAATAACTATAAGATAATAATAATTATAAAAACTTTAGTAAAGATGATAAAGATAGCGCTGCCATTACTTAATACTTTATAAACCAAGCATTTTTACATTATATAATAAATAATAATGCTTTTAGCCTTTTTAAGGCAGATACTTTAGCTATGCAATTCCTTATTAAAGACCACTATTTTAAACTTTATTTTTAAAGCGTTTTTTCTAATATAAGTGCTATGAAAGTATTAATTGCTAGCAAAAAGCAGTGTATAGCCTTTTAACATAAAAACCTATTTCTTTAGATTAATAAGGCGGCTGCTAGCTAAGCCTTTATTAAATTTGGTAAAGGTGTTGGTAGGGTCTCACTTAGTCAAATTGTGCACTATTGGTTATGCAGTTGATTCGTAGTTGGTGGTTGTTGGAAGAAAGGGAGGCTATTTACGTCGAGGAACAAGGCCACGGAAGGTGGCTTATATCCCCCTTTATTCCACACTAGCTGTAGCCGGCTAGCGCCAGTCTGCGTCGGACCAATCCTCTAATCGGGTAAACGTAGGCCCAGTCTTTCCTTCCAGCTATAAACTTACACTAGCAGTTTTTTTCTTTTGCTAGCTATATAATTATATACTTTTTTCTACTATTATATAAAAACGTTTTAAATAATTAATCACTTGCCTTATAAGGTTAGCTATATACATATATGCTTTTTTTTCTTATTCTCCTTTTTTTTCTTTTTTATTACTTTAATCTATAACTTTCTTTATAAATCTTTGTATTTGTATAATAAGTTAATTATAGTTAATAAGCTATTTTAAAGCTTAATTAGGCAATAATTTAGTTATAGCGTTAGCTAGGTTATTGTCCCTATTAATTTATCTAATTTCTAAAATCTCTCGCTGTTTATATAATTAATAAAGTATTATTATATTAATTATTAAACGTTTCTTTTTTATTATACTAAGCTTAATAAGGCATTTACATAATAAGTATAAATTTATATATATAAAAAGGGAAATAATTAGTTAAACTATTGTTGCAATTGCTAGTTTAATTTTAAAATTATTAATTATATTATAAATCTCTAATGTTAAAATGCTTTAAATAACTCTCTTGCACTTAATAAAGCTTTAGTAAATAAGGTTACCTTAAATTATAAATTAATTGTTTATATATATAACTTTATTTGCAAAAATAAAAATAAATCTAATTTAAAAGCTTAAATCTTTATTGTTAGCAAATAAGCTATTTATAAATATATAAAGTTTAGCGGTTAAAAGGTTAAAAGGCATATATTGTAAGCTTTATTAAAAGTTGCTTATTTACTAAGCAAAGTGCTTATTTAGCATAATATATTTAGTTTTGCTAAGGTTTAAAATCTAAGCAGCAGCTAAAAGGTTAAATGCTGCTTTTAGCTAATAAGTTAAGGCAATATAAGCATTTTAAACCTTTTATTCTAAGTAGCGTTAAGCATAGTTTAAAAACTTAACGTTAACAATAATAATCTTTATACTTTATCTTTTTTATTGCAAAAAAAGATTATTGTTATTAAATAATAATTTAATATTATTAAACTTAAAAGGTATTTTTATTATTATTAGTACTTTAAGTTTAGCTTAAAATTTAGCCTTTTTTAGCTTTTTATCTTTAATAGCTGCAAAAGAAGT
>JALRMF010000268.1:0-69982 GCA_026120015.1 Dendrostoma leiphaemia | reverse complement strand
AGTAAAATACTTTAGATTATTTGTTTAAAGAGTTTTTTTTTTTAATTTGGTTAAAAATAGCTAGTTAAGCTTAATAAGGTTTTTTTTAAGAGTTTTATATTAAGAGTTTTTATATAAGATAATTTTAATTTAAAAAGTAGTTACATTATTAAGTGTTTTATTAAATTTGTTTTTAGCTTTTTGTTTTTTAATATAAGTATAATAAAGGATATTATATTTAGTTAAAAGCTAACTATACGTTGTTTTTTTATCTAAGAGATAAAGGCAAAAGTATTTTAAATTAGCGTTTTAATTTCTTTAATGCTTATTTTCGCTTATTTTAGGCGCTGGCAAATAGGAAAATGCTTTAAAAAGGTTATTTCTTCTTAGGGTAGCAAAAATCCTTTAATTATTATGCTTATAATTTAATTTATTATAATAAAGAAGGGCTAAGAATATATTTATTAGCTTGTTAAAAGATTTAATTAGTTTTTTTAAAGCGTTATTTTTAACTAGTTTTTAAAGCTATTAATTATTTTAATTAAGTATAAGCCTTTTAGAGATTGCTTAAAGGAAATCTTGCGCTCTAAGAAAGCCTTTAATTTTAGGAATTTTATATATTTATATTTAGATATAAATAGCTTTAAATTTTTTAATTTAAGTTAATGCTTTAGTTTTCTTATCTTAAGCTTTTTAAAGATAATTATAGTATTAAAGGCATATAATATTATTAATTATAGCATTAATTAATCCAAGGTCTACTTTTAAGTTTTAAATAAATTACTATATTAATAGGTTTTTTTAAAGCTTTATTTTTATAATATATGCATTGATAAGGTTTTTTTAAACTATTTTATTAATTTACATTTAGATTTTATTTAGGTTTGCCTTTTTGATTTTGCGTTTTTGCAGATAGTATATATATGCTACATTTAATTAATCGCTGGAAAAGGGTTTATAGTCGCCTGGATTTTGTATTCTTTGTATATTGCGTTTCTGCTTAGAAAGGCGCTTTCAACGTTTCTTCCTCTCTATGTTTCTTGCTTTGCGTCTAAGTTTATAATCGTCGGCCTTTTTAAGCATAGTTGTAAATGAGTAAAACAGGGCGTTCTTGCCCTTAAGAGTCAAAAAACAAAGTAGAAAAAGGTTTATTTTAGCCTTATACGCAGTTAGAAAAAGATTTCTAGGTTGCTTGCTAGGCTTATAACTATAGAAATAAACTATAAGGCATATTAGAAAAGAAAAGCAAGGTTTTAATAAACTATTTAAAACATAAATTAATATTATTTTATAAAGTATATATGTATAAAGTTAAAAGGTGCGCTTTGTTTATAAGCTTCTGCAGCGCCATTTATAGTGCTGGTATTGGCAGGGTTAGGGTTATAGGTGCATGGTTTCCACAAAGGAGGCAATTTGTGTACAGGATGTCAACCTAAATCAGCATCTCTGTAGCTATGGGCTTTAAGAATGCAATCGCGACTGAGCAGACAGCAAGATCTGTTGCGTAGGAAATTCCCGCGAGCGGTAATGTATTGTAGAAGTCCAAAGTTCTATTTTTGGCGAATCTGTAGCGTGCAGTAGCCCGCACTTGAGATGAGCATCTACACGTGTTAGACGTCCCATCAAGAGAAATGATACGCTAGCCACTATGGCTCTTATAGTGATGACGTTCAGATTATTACCTAGATACGGTGAAGATCACGGCAGTATCACATGTCGGAACTCGGAAGGGTGTCTCTTTCAACGGGATGTCTCGTGGAGGGGTCGGGTCGGGCCACAGGATTGGAACATACAGTGCATAAGTGCCGAGATCCGTACACAATAAAAATCCTAGCATGCCCGGACACAAAGTCGGCTGTTGACAGGTTTGGGCTCAAGACCGGCCTCTAGAAGCCATAGACTGAAGGCAGGTCCCTGCTTCACATGCGGGGCATGGAAGCCATCGGCATTCCAAGGTTTCAATGTTCATGACGACATGATGTGCAGCTGATCGACTCGGGAAACCAATTCACTGACCACCTGGGTATCACGCATGTCGCAGCAGACACATGACCGCGAGAGCCAGTAAGTATCGTGTACATGCCCCGGGGTGAGGAGGTCGGGGTGATATGCCTGATCTTGGTCACGATGGTCAGCGAATTCAGACGCATCTCTTGAGGAGTGAGCTTGGTACACCAACGGCTCCTCTCGAAGCCGTGGTGATCATATACCCAGAAAAATTAGAAGCGAGGATTGACCTCTGACTAGATATCTCTATCATAACACAAAAGGACCAATGGGTCTCGATGGTTTCGCGGCACCAGCGTCAAGGTATGCAGACGACATAATGCAAGTTTCAGGCTCGACGGGGCAAGCCGCGATATGCGCTTCTTCCTAATCGGTAGATGCACTCTCAGCCGACGATTTGGATGACCTGGCAAACCAGCTATGGTCCTCGTTCTCCTTCAGACTGAAGGGGCTGATGCCCGTGGTCTCCTCCCTGATGGTCGTCTCTCTGGTCACCATGATGTCGCCAGACCGAGTGCGTATCTTTGTCGCCGGCACGCGATCGTCCGTCCTTCTGGTCGCGGGCAGGCGGTCACCGGCCGTGATCGATGTCGAGATGCGCGGCGCGAGCTGGTGGGAAGCGAAGTGGGCGGGCTCGAAAAAGATCTTGTCCGTCAGGCCCTCTTCTTGGCTGGCGTTCAGGACCTGGTTCACCTCGAGGTCCGCCAGGCCGTAGATGCCGTGGTCCGCGTGCGTCATGGTGTCCCTCGACGACTTCTTGGTGCCGGGCAGCCCGGTGCGGTCTGCCCCGTAGTAGCCGGTCCTGGAGAAGCTCGACCGGACCAGGCTGGGGAACATGTCGGCGAGCAGGGGGCGCAGTGTGATGACGCATGCACATATGATTCCGACATTGACCTCGATCACGGAGAAGTAAGAGATGGCCGACGAGTCCCAGGAGACGTCTATGGTCAGAGCTGCTTTCTTGACCGTGAAAATGCGGGCTATGGCCACAACGACGGTGCTGAACACGACACATTAGCGCGATGCTAGGTCTGGTTCCAAGGACGTGCAACGTCTTGCTCACCAGAATCCGAATCCGAACAAGACGGTGAGCACAACTCTTTGCTTCATGTGAAGTTGCAAGGCCCACGTGGCTGGGATGGGAACCAAGACAACCCCAAAATTGGTCACGATGTTGACCGCGGACGTGAGTGACCAGACCAAAAGACTCTTTAAGCACGTATTTGCTAGACGGGTGTTGAGAATGGCCATGGGCGTGCAGGCAAACGAATCGAGGAAGATCGATGTCACACACCAAGCGGACACGAAGATCAGAAGCCAGAGACACGCAGCCTTCGTCCGTGTGCCCCGGAAGATGCGACGATATTGCAGGAGTAGGGACACTTTTGTCATGGCCTGAGTCGCAGTGTACATGATCTCCGTTGCCAGGAGAAGCTAGAGGATCTGTCAGCCGCCGCTGTCTTTGGGTGGTTGCCGTCGCCCGAGGGGCGTACCTGTAGCTGCTTCGTTCTATCTGGCTGGCTGACAACCCAAGTGTGACGACCGAGGCCGAATATGGATTCTAGACTCGTTAGGCTCGCGTTGAGAAGACGAGGCGCATCGGCCAGTACTCACGAAGTATTGTTGTGGTCGTGAGGCCGATGTTGAGCATCTACAGCGTGGAACATCAGCTTACGATCAGCTGCTCCAGCGCAGGACAGGGTGCTGGACGTACCTGAGCGACACCTATGGTTGTGTCGTCCTCTCCAGCCGCCTTGATGAGACCATAGCGTGTATACAGGCGCAGCGCAACGATGATGGTCGACGCCACCATGAAAGCGGCCGACACACCGATGATGATTGGCACCTGAGTCTCAGCATCCAAGTGCGGAAACTCGCCTGGCTCGGGGAACTCGGTCGTCTGTCCGGTCAGCCCGGAGGCTGCTGGCAGGTCGGGAGTCTTGGTCGTTGTGGTAGCCATCGTCGTGCTCGTGGTGTCAGCCATGTATCCATCTCAATGCACAAGACAGGATCAAGTCTGGCCCTTTTGCATCAGGAGGAATGTCGATGAGGAGGGCCAGGCATCTTGTATGTGTGTCGACGAAGGCCTGCAGTCCTGTAAAAGTAGTCGTTGCGAGTCTACGTAAATCATAGGAGCCCCGATACACTACCGCCCTCGGTTGTATCAAAGATATATAACCGCAAAGCTATATTGCCCTCCAGTATCGGCCAACCATACCGCTATGACCCGGCACGATTCGGGAAGTGCACGGGGAAGACGGATCGGTCCTCTGAGATATCGTGGTCGTTAGCTACACGATATCAAAGCATCAGCTGTCCAAACTTGGCGAGAAGACCGGGTAGCTTCCGGGGCCACCGGCACCATCGACCGAGGACGGATCTCAGATGTCAAGTCTGCCACGAACTCGTCTTTGCCCTCTTTGTGACCAGCACCTTTGGTCTGGTCGAATCAACTGCATGCATTGACATCTCTCCGGTTTCAAGCTTAATATGTGGCCAGGAATCGTGCCGAATCGCTACCAGGTCGTACTGCAGGAAGCTGAAGAGGTCCCAGTGCTTGCCCTTTTGCGGTGCGCATTGACTTTGGACGGCGGGAGCCTGAGTGGCGGTAGACAAGGTATCCGGGTTGGGAGAATCAGGTCATGGCGCCCAGATAAGACGGATGCCATCCTCTCTCGTGCATGGTCCCTCCCAGGCCACCCGAGCATGTTTGCGCCCTCAGTGGTGGACGCATCCCATGCGAGCCTGAGAGCTCGCGCAGCGTTGCATCGCTGGCGTCGACGCCCAAAACATTACCTCATGGAAATAGCTCCGGGCGAACTTGATAATGGCGCCAAGGGAAACCTTGGGATGTTTATGCTTCGGCAGCTTGCTGCGTTGTGCAGACAAAAACCCTGAGGCTCTGGTGCGCCTTGCGGGGCCGGAATGCCAGGGTGAAGACACGCGGGAGCACTACTAGGCTGTTAGTTCCGGCACATGTGTGGACCAAACAAAGCCTTGACGACCCCTACGAATGCCTCCATGAGTCCATATGCATCTCACGCTGGCCCAGGCACACATGATTTGATGATCCGAAAGACTGCTCCAAAGAGTATATCTTGTGTCTGTCATCCCCAAACCGTCCCACGTCGTACCACCGCTTCAACGATCAACCGGGGCCGCATGTCACGACTGCGTCTTTACCCGGACGCCACGCGATGAGTTTGCTGCCTTTCTCACAGCATCCTATCTTTAGATGAACTAAATCCTGTTGAGCCATTATAATTGTAGATCAATCTGCCATCCAAAGGTTTGGAATCGGCAGATCAATTCCCCATCGGGCAAGACGGGGTTTCAAGCTTGGCTTTGAAGGTATCGACGAGTGAACGCGATTTGGGGTTTCCTGAAGGTCAAGACTTGGCCCGCATTAATTAGAGTTTGAGCACGAGCACCTGTTCGTCACTCACGTGGCAATTTTAGTCAAGGCAGACTTCGGCCATTGTCTTGATGCCCAGGGGCGGACTCGTTTGCCTTCCCCGTCAGGGTATATGAGTGAGATCGGGCGGGGAAAGCAGACTATGATAAACCTCGGCCGTCGCACGAGTACTTGTCTGTGACATGTAGTCTATGAACGTGTGTCGACTTCTCCACATTCGGCTTTGAAGATCCGAGGACACCATGGTCGCTGGATTCAGTCCTGTTTCCTCAGTGTGCAAGGCTCACCTACAAGCAATCTCAATATCCGGTGGTCATATATCTCCTACCTATGCGGCTCTTCTACTTTCGAGCTTCCCGTAGTCGCAATGGAATTCGACCATGAAATTCCTCGTGTGCCCTCGTGTAGATACTGGGCATACATACTTGAGTACTTAGGCAATCTATGTGGCGGTCTATACCCACACCTCCGTTGACATGCTCCCGAGGTCTTCAACCTTGCGGGATTGCTGTGTCAACTCTGAACTTGGATTGCAAGATGTTTTCAATCTCGCCTCTAAGCTGATTGTTGATGTGCAAATGCACTGGCAGCCACGCTCGACTATAACGTAGTTGTATGTATATGTGCGTCGGGGCGGAAAACACCCGAGGCTTGCTCGGTCGTTGCAGACATCGTAAATTCCACATCGACTCGTCTGGCGAAATGTGAACATTTGTGCGAGTTATGACCCAACCACTGAGTACCTTTCAAACCATCCCCTCACAGTCCGACTGTAGCTTTATTCCACACTTTTCACCTCTTCGTCCTCTTGCTCTTCTTTTCCTTTTCGTATCGCATTTGTGTCTCAGCCAAATTTGTATGATCTATCTGATCAGGTCGGATCATCGTGCCCTACGTGAGGACTGCCGAAGTCTCTGTGAGGAACCAAATGCTATAGTGGTACACTGGGTAGTCGTTGAAAGTCATCACAAAGGTGGAACCACATGTTTGCACGAGAACGTCAGCCCTCTTGCCTGCGACACTATGCGCTGGGCTCTTTGGCTTCGACTTGACTAGTCGGCTTTTCTCTGTTCTTCCACCTCATTCGACGATCCCGGGCATCGGTTCTTACCCACAAAAGTGCCGAGCCTGTCCCCTCGCCCTGCTCCCGCGGATTCCAAGTTGGTATTGCCAACGAGTGCTTTGCTAAGCCTGAGCAGAATTCGGACGTTGATAGCACATCGCTGAAGCCGATGGCAGTCGTGGGTCTGGCGCTGACGCCATCCCACTGATGGTCAGCCTGCTCCATACAGTACTTGTAGTGATCTTCAGATCGATGCCCCCTGCGGTTCCAGAGCATATTGCTCGCTCACAGGAAACTACACGGCATCGAGTTGGGAGAGGCGAGTCAACGACGTATTAGTTGCTGAATATAGTATCAAGACCCCTCGGACCTACCCACATAATATATAACATTGACAGATTATCGCTCGTATGCTTCTTTCCAGCCGGAGTGCACGCTCTGGAACCCCCTAGACTCTTCTTGTTCATCCAGCGCGCGTTGCTCTTCGAGGCTCATTCGTTGCCAGAACCATCCCTTCCGTGCTGCCAGGGGCGCTGTCGGGGCCTGTACACGACCTCATCAGTCTCGGGTTTATAATAGATCAGAGGTAGAAGTTGGAAAGAAGTAGGGTTTTCTTTCAGGCTTTGCAGCGGGACAGGAGCACAGCAAGACTGCCTGGACTTCGACTCCGGAAGCCGACTCGGGCCTGACCGCCACGGCGGTCAAAGTGCTGGCGACGAATCCGGCGAGAGAAACCCCCTGGCAAAAAGCCCGGGCTAGAGCTGCAGCGGCGTTGCATCCCACAGTGACATCTTGCTTCTGCAAGAATCTGGGGGAGGGCCCACTAGATCTGCAACCCCTGGAAGCAATCTGGGCTGTGCATAGTTCACAATATGGGACTGCAGACCACGAATCTCTCTGCCTCGTCTCGGCCTGTCGCTGCATGTGAGCGACCAGGTCCTCATCAGAGTGCCTAGGCACGGCGGGCCCGAGCATTGTCAAGGCGACACGAAAGACGTCGAGATCACGCTGACTCGGTGGTTATGCATGGAGAACGACGCGCCCTGCTGGCCCACAATACGGGATTGAAGGGACGAGAAGTTGACCTGTCTCCTCTGGCATTCCGCGGCGAGATTCGCGAGGTCGTCGATCGACATGCACCCCCCCCCCCCCCGGCGTTCCAAATGACTCAACCCAATACGAGCCGGATTGCGTTTCAACATTGGCAAAAGAGTGGCCCTGAGTGGGCAATTACTCGAATAGACACACAGTGTGAGGGCCTGCACGCAAGGCATGCGAGAGCCGCCAAGCCCTCAGGCCGGCCACGCGCGACCTTTTTTTTTTTTTTTTTTTTTTTTTTTTTTGCTGGCTACGGACCATGTCGCATAACATGGCGCGCAAATCTCACGGACGCAATGTCACATAATTCTCCGACTGTGGAAAGCTGTACGTCGGGGCGGTCAAAGCGAGGCGGGCGGCTGGCCTGGCTGGATGTGATCTATCAGTTATTTTCGCTTCGAATGCGTGTGAAACTCGTGGCACGATCCCTGGCCCCGGGCAGGAAAAGGAATTGGGGGGCCTGGGGGGCCTGGGGGGCCTGGGTTGGGGGGAGGGGGGGGGCCGCCGGGGATCCACAACCTTCCCGGGCGGGCCATGCTCGTTGATAGTCTGTCAAGGTAGTCCGCGCTCCCGGAGATGATGAGAAGATAGCGTACGACACATTATCCCAGCCCGCCAGGTGCCACACACACACCCGCACACCCGCGACGGGCCAGGGAGGACGCGCGCCAGGGGCGGATCTGATCGCTGGTGATCTGCCAGAGCAACCGCATACAAATGTGTAGTACATACTCACTGTACCGGAGTACATGGTCCAGCCTCGTGCTGCCGGCGTCGATTCGTCCTCCTCCCTCGCCTCCCCACGGCCACAGAACCTCCACCCACTTGCGGCTCCAAGCTCCGTCCGGGGGGGACGGGGCGACACGGCTCCATGCGAGGCCTGGCACTGTGACCCAATTACGGCCCAGATACCCAGACAGGTCTGCAGCGTCGATGCAGACAGCGACCCCGCCGGCCGTCCAGTCCCCTGGAGAGAACAATCAAAAGCGAAGTCAAAAGGAGGCCGTCTCCAATTAATCAGGGAGGACGAGTAGGGGTCCGTGGTCATGTCAAGGTATCAAGTAACCTTGACAGGCATCACCAACGTGGTTCCCACGTTTTTCCCACCATATCATACGATATAAACGCGCGTTTTGCCCATGTGCACAATTCTGCCCGTCTTTCTTGTACTACACTTATTCGTCAATCACTGGACTGCATTCCCATTCCCTGTACCTCCACTCTCTGCACTTTTCCTGTCTGGACCAAGCGGGAGTCGTCAGACCATGGCTCTAACCTACAAGGAGGCCCAGCTGGTGAAGTCCACCATTCCCTTCCTCAAGGAAAATGGAGAGACCGTCTCCGACATCGTCTACACCACGCTGGTCAAGAGGCATCCCGAGCTCAACAACACGCTGAACCTGATCCACCTCAAGGACGGGCGGCTCGCCCAGGCCCTCACCGTCGTCATCCTCCGCTTCGCCAGCAACATCAACAACACCTACGAGCTGATCCCCAAGTTCGAGCGCGTCTGCAACAAGCACTGCACACTGGGCATCCAGCCGGAACATTATGAGATCCTCGGCGGCCTCCTCATCGAGACCTTCCAGGAGGTCATGGGACCCGCCCTGACGCCCGAGACCAAGGCGGCGTGGACAAAAGCATACGGGATCCTGTCGCGCATGCTCATCGGGAGGGAGAAGATCATCTACAAGGACTTTGACCGCTACAACTGGTCCTCGTGGAAGAAATTCAGAATCGAGCGCAAGCAGCGCGAGGCGGACGACCTGTATAGCTTCACGCTCGTGCCGGTCGACGGCCACCGGCTTCCCAAGTTCTTCCCCGGCCAGTATATCAGCATCCGGATCTTCGTCCCAGAGGTTGGCTACAACCAGACAAGGCAGTACTCCATGTCAGACGCACCCAGAAACGGCGACGAGTACCGCATCACCCTAAAGCGAGCCATCTCGCGCAATACCTTCCACGAGCCGGGCATGGTATCCAGCATCCTGATCGACCGGACCCAGGCTGGCGATGAGATAGACGTCAGCCGTAAGTGCTTTCTTTTCTCTGCCCCTTTCATGTTGGCCTGTGACAAGATTCCTGACATCCAAGTAGATCCCTCGGGCGACTTCTTCCTGGACACGACCGTGCCGAGCAGCACGCCCGTCGTCTTGATATCCGCGGGCGCCGGCGTCGGCCCCCTGGTGTCGATCCTCAACTCCATCACCCAGCAGACGACCCAGCGCCAGCTGACCTGGATCCACGGCTGCCGCAACGTCGTGCCCTTCGGGACCCACCTCAAGATGCTCAAGCGGCGGTGCGCCCAGCTGCAGACGTGCATCTTCAAGACGGCCCTGGAGCCCGGCGACGCGGCGGGGCTGACGTACGACTTCAACTGCCGGGTGAACCTGCGCAAGGTGCAGCCCCAGCTGCTGTACACCAAGAACAACTCGGCCGAGTACTTCATCTGCGGGCCCGAGGACTTTATGAAGTTGATGATGCAGCAGCTGATCGACATGGGCGTCGACACGAAGCGCATCCGGACGGAGCTCTTCAGCGTGGGAGAGATGAAGCTCGACACCGTGTGCGGGTACTCGACGCCCTCAAACGGGACGCCATTGTCGTCGCCGACGACCAGCATCGGTATGTTTTTTTCTTCCTTTTTTTCCTTCTTTTTTCTTTCTTGTCGCTGCATCTCATCAATTCTTGCATCCTGCCGCGGAACTTGCTATCATCGAGTGCGGGCCCCCTCACGATCTTCGATTCGGTGGAACGGATCTGCCCGTCGAGATTCCCGAGCCCTCTTGCGTGGTGATCGCATGATACCCACTTCCCCTGACACCCCCCGTGCATAACTCGCTCATCACATGATAATATCTGTGGGACTCCACACACATGTACTGACTTGAGTGTCTCGACGGTGCAGATATTAGCAAAGAGTACGCCAAACGACACATCCCGAGCGTGGCGAGATGAGAGCTTATGAGACCCCGCCTTTGGGCCTTTGGCTGATCTGCGTCGCAGTCGCAGCAAACGCACGTTCTTGAAGAAATCCCGAGACCAACACCACCCGAGCTGCCCCGGCGACGTGAGGACCAACTTTGAACACGTGGGCGACGGCGAACATTACGACAGGAAGACACCACCGACACCCAAAGGTACACACTGGCTTTCTCAACACTTCCATCTGCCGAGTTCCCCACGGTAATGCTCCTTTTTTTCTCTTCTCACGACGGCCCAAGAAAAAGGGGGAGCCTGCCTCCACCCCAGGGAGTTGGCCAAGGAAGACTTCAGGTCGAGTCCGCAGCACCTCAGACAGCCGATGGCAGCCATGTCAGGGGCTGATGCGTCCCCCCTGACCCAAGCATTGGGAAGGAGTTTGAGGACACTTTTCTTTTTTTGGGGGGGGAGGCATTTTCGACACGTATCGGTTCAACTCTGGATGATTGGGCATGGAGAGGTACAATCTCATCGTTTTTGGAACGGGATGACCTTCTCCGTTTAGGACGGTGCCATAGCTTTCTTTCTCACGATAATGACATATAATCACCATTCCTCGCACATATCCTCCGCGGTGTCCCCAGCTGTTCCTCTGTACATACCTACCAATGCCGCGTGGCTCTCAACCCACCGTTGGCGTCCGAGTAAGTAATCCAAGACCCGTCGACCCGCCAATGGGAAACCTGCGGAGCCTCCCCTGCCGCGGGCCAACACATCACCCCCGAGCGTGTAACGAACTGACTCAACGGTCGGACAGCCTCTAGGAACCAAGGAACCGCGGCATTGCTAAACCTCATCCCCCACCTAACCCACCATGTGCCCCATAGTGTGTAGTATACTCGCTGCCAGCGACCCAGCCGAGTCATGTCAAGGGTTGTGTCAAATTCCAACAAGGAGGCAGGCTGGAGTTAGCTACCCAATCGGTCTGCGGGGCCGACACGTGCTTGGTTTGCGGTGCGCAACCAACCAATCCCTCCACCCCCCCTTCTGATGCGCACCGCGGAACAGGGGGGCTCTAGAGACTGAGCGTCCGTGGGGGCTGATCTGTGGACAAATCAATGACTCGGTCGTAAGATTGATCTCCCCCCGTCCCGTCTGAAGCGACGACTTGGCTATTTTCCTTGTTCGGGCCAAAGCACTACAAGGGGTAACTTTTTCGGGGGGCGTGGGGGGCCAATACTTTGCTTGACGAGAGCGAGCGAGAGAGAGTGTGTGAAAACAATGCGCGGACGTCCGGTTCGTGTCATTCGAAGAAGGGAAGGGATTTGGGAGGGGGAGGAGGATGAGGGGGGAGGGGGGGGGTCATTGGAAAAAGCCCACCCTGTGCGCAACGCAGAGTCAGTGTGACGGCGTCGCCGCGCGGCAGGTTGCGCGCGCTCGTCGTCGTACTGTGTGCAAGAGATTCGCCAGAGCAACAACGCGCTATTCAGGTATACGTATCTGGGAATCCTGCCCCGGAATGCGGGCGTTGCTGCTGGAATACGCCGAACCTGAGATACTCCGAGGCTTGCAAATGAGAGAGAGAGAAAGACCAAGCATAGCATCGTGCACTGTGGTGTCTGCTTTGATTCCCCCCCCCTCCCGCGACCTCCGAGAGGGATCCGGAAGCAGCGGTTCCCCCAGCCTTCTTGGGAAAGATGCGCAACGATTTCCGAATCCAGCGGACGCCCACGAGGACAGCAAGTGCACGCGACAGCCAGGAAATTTATGTGAGCGACTTCTACGCGGGTGATCGCTGCACCTCGCAAGGCTTTGGTGGGATCGACTTTCGCCCCCACGGGGCTCCGCCGCGACCCGCGAGGCTGAACCTCGTGGGGCTCACTAACACGAGGCTGAGCGGACCGCACAGGTCGGCTGACGTCAGGCCGATCTTGACGCCAATGGGCAACGCATGTACGGAATCCAGCATAGGGCCCGTGTATATATGCAGTATGTCAATAGCTTGCGGTGACAGCAATGCAGCTTCAGAAGACTCATACTAGTATGATCGCTAACAACTAAGAGGCAGCACTTATGCCATAGTAGGCCCCGCATGTGGACGCAAAATTTTCCGAGTCGGAATGACAGCACACGGGTCACAAGTGAGACACCAAATAAAACTTTGGTTCGGATCGGATCGTCAGCCTGCTGTCCTGTCCTTCTGGAATGCCCATCCCGTGGGGCGGAAACCGTTGGAATGCGCCTCCCTTGCCCACCCCAACGAGCATAATATAACCCCAGGATGCGTCCACTTTTCTCAAGACTTTCCATCTCATCATTTCAATCGCCGCCTGCAAAAAAACAAAGGACGTTCTGTGGTATCTTCAACATGAATCCAACATATCTTCCGTCTCCCAACGCCTGAAAGGAATGCGCCACGGGCCTCCGCCGCACGACGGTACTCGAACCTCTCTTCTTTTCTCTATTTACAAGGCCACCCTGCTTCTCAACAGCATTCCGCCATCGTTCTTCGCATTGACGTGTTGCGGGGTCTTTCCCACATCCAGTGTCCTCAGCCCTGAGTTGTATATGGTATCGTCTTAGGAACAGCCTGGGCACATCGTTTGGACGCCTGCCGTGATTGTCTTCGGGCATCATCCGGGGCCTCCCAGGTTTGGCCGGTCTTTTCGTCAAGTCGTATATCGTACCTCGTGCGCCATCATTCAGCCCCAGCCGAGCATCTCCAGGGTAGTCTTCGTCTCTAATCCACCAAGCCCAGCAACGCCGAGCGCGCGGACCTGGGTGCCCTTTCTCAGCCGCTGCAGCCCGACGGCAACCTTCCAGCCCTCTTCCTCGCCGATGACAAACATGTACCGCTTCCCTTCCTGATCTCGGATCGTCGCTCGCAGGAGATGGAGCCCCTTGGCCTTCCAGTCTCCGGTCTGTGCGGTGGTGTCAGTACGTGTCGAACCGGACGCCACACTGGAGGCGTCGTCGTTGACGCTCGAGGGAGCAAACGTGGACGCGCAGTCGCCAAGGCGACAGGAGTCCTTGCAGGAGGCCAGCATCTCGGTGAGGTAAGTATCCGCGTCGTCGCCTAGCAGCGGCTTGGGGTTTCCTCTCTCCGCGGCACGCAGCCGAACACTTCCTCCCGTCGTCTTGGCGAAAAAAGCAGTACTAATCTTGGACGCACTCGGAGGGGTTTGTTTGGACTTCGAACCGTTGGGGTGGGGGGGAGAATTCGCAGCAATCGCGCAAGCCAAAAAGTGCACGGGACACCATACCTCTACCATCTTGAGGGTCCAGGCCTTGACGTCCCACTCGCGCTGTGCCACACCTCGAAGATCGTCATCGATGAACAGGCCCTCTGTGGTGATGCGGAGGATGAGGCCGTCCGTGACGGTGCCGACACCTGAGATGAGCTGTGATGCGGGGGTCTTGGAGAACTGGTTCATGAAGCAGTAGACTGCCTTGATGACAATCTTGTCGGGGTCTTTTGTCGAGTACGGGCCTCGCACAGACGGTGGCGGCGTCGTACGCGCAGTCGACTGAGACGGTGCCCACGACGACTCGGACAGGTCCGAGTTGGATGCCCGTCGTCCTGGCCGCTTGGGCTGGTCATACGGTCGATATGAGTACGCCTCTTCCTCGGTGCCCACAAATGTTCGCGCCGTGGGCGCGGGTGGCTTCTTGGTGGGAGACGGGGGGTTGGAAAACTTTCCTGCTTGCGGCGACACCGTGGGTGGTTTTCCATTAGGCCACGGGTTTGTCTTTTCGCCAATGCCAGAGTAAGCATACGAGCTGGAAACGCGGGAGTGGTTCGCCTCTTCCTCTTTGCGCTCCTCGTCTCTGCGCTTCTTCTTCTCCTCTTCAAGTTGCTTCCGTCGTTCTTCACGTTCTCTTACCAGGCGCTCTCTAAGCTCCTTCGCCCGAGCTTCCTTGGCCTCCTTGTCTGCTTTCTCTTTGGCCTCGGCCTCTCGCCGCATCTTGTCGGCCTCTCGTTGCGCTCGCTCGCGGGCTTCCTTCTCCCTAAGCTCTTTCAGCCGGGCGGCAGCGTCGGCCCTGCGCTTCTCCTCGGCCTCCTTGACTTTGCGCTCTTCTTCCTTGCGCCGTACTTCTTCTCGTGCCTTCTCCCACGCGTTCTTGGGTGTCTCTGACTGGGGCTTAGCTGTGCTCGGCTGGGGAGGGGGAGGCGCCCGGGGAGGCGCCTGAGGCCTTGGCGGGTCAGGTCGAGCCTGAGGTTGGGCCTGAGGCTGCGCCTGGGCCTGAGCTTGAGGCTGAGGGGGCGGTCGCTGATACGATCCATTCGGCCTGTTCGCACTAGAGTTCGCACTGGGATGCGACCCACCTGGGGGAGCGTGAGGGTTGGGAGGGGGGCCTCCGCTCGGTGGAGGAGTTCCTTGTCGGGCGCTGTGAGGGCTGGATCCAGCACTACTGAAACCGCCACCACCGGGCATGGACCCTCCGCCGGTGTAGAAACCACCTTCTGAGGCGCCATGCCCGGCGTTGTCTGATGCTTGTCGGCCGAGCGACCAAGCTCCCAGTCCCACGGCTATGACGAGCAGCATCATGCCCGCGTTGCCCATGCCTTGGAAGTTGGCCCACCAGGCTTGGAAGGCGGGTGCCATGCTCTGAGCGATGACGACGAGGAACAGGGCGGTCGCGAAGCCAGCAATGAAGCTGTTTGTGTTTGTCCGCAACGAGGGCAGGTAGAGGAAGCCTGAGCCGGCCGAGTGCTCGGGTATGATGAACACATCATACTTTCCGGACGGCAGACCTCCGCCGGCCGTCGTCTTGGGCGACTCGCCGTGGGGCGGAGGTGGTGGGGGTGGAGGCGGACTGGCCATGTTGCCGAGTCGTCAGAGCGCGACTGTCGGTCTCGAGACCGCGCTCGTGGAAGAAAACGATTCGAGAAGAGGCAAACAATATCTTGTCAAGTCGGAAGAGGTGTCTAGTGGTATCTCGGGAAAGCCATCGAGAAGGCAGGTAGGTGGTGAGGTCGCTCGGAAGACCAAAAGTTGTCTAAGGCAGAGAGACAGGGTGGTCAGCTTTCGAGTCTGGGCATACCCATGTCCACGCCCAATGTCCATTTCAATTCCCAAGCCATGCCAGGCTGCCAGGATGCCATCGTTGTTTTCACTAGCCCTGCTAGCGTGGTGGCCATGGCCGCCCGTTGACATATTGACCAGGTTCAGCAGACCCGATTGCCCGGTGAGGATCAGGCTTACCAAAATAAACAAACGCCAACCAGAGCTAGGCAAGGACGGGGGGGGATGAGAATGTCCAGGTTGTGGTCAAGCTGGGCTGGACACTGCGAGCAGCGTTTTGATCGAGGTTCGAGGTGGAGATGGAGTCGATCTGTGGATTGTGGTGGATTGTGGGTTTTGGGTGGCCAGACGGTGGGCCTCAAAGGTCGTTGTTTGCACTGATGGGGAAAAGAATCGAGAACCAGTCATGAACAACTGACGGGGCGATGGAATTGGGTTTGGATCCTGAAATCGAGAAGGGTCGACAACAGGAGATGGACAAATGGCCACGGCGTGGTGGTGGCAGGTGTGGTGATGTGTGGTGTGTGCTGTCAAGACACAATTGGTGTGGCCCAGGTGGTCTGGTGGTCTGGTCAACGGCGTGTGTGCAGTTTCGGGTTGCAGTTTGCAGGTTCACACTGCAGCGCGGGTTTGTTTACTTTTGCCGGGCGTCGAAAAAGATGGGCGGACATGAGGGGTGCCATCCATGCGCCCCTGCAAGCCTAGCCGCCGTCACAGCAGGGATGTGCCCCGTCTTCAACGTTGCTCTCAGGCATACCACACGCCGTCAACTGCTGCGTCTGTGCTCCAAGAGTACTGCAGTACTCGCGTCAACTTTAATATGCGATGTCTACTAGTCCCCGTGCTGGAGAAGAAGTCAAGATGCACCGAAGCACCACAGAACAAACATGCAGATATCTAGTTCAGCGACACCACAAGGATTCAAAAAATGACAGTTTGCAGGATGATCGGCAGCGATGAGCCTCATTCTAACAAGTTCCACTGCCCGATTACATAGTAAACGTTAAACCCACCCAGCCCCCTCACTTTTCTCGGTGGGCTGAGCTTCTTCCCAGCCTCCTTCTTCTGTCACCCCTCCACATCGCCTTCGACCATATAAAGTACAGTACATCGAAACTTTGTCTCTACCATAGCAGACCGCCCACACCCTGGCCTCTTGATGCTACAGGGTACCACACAAGACACTGTGATTCGGTAACGGGTCCCGATATCACATAACGATCTGCATCGGGCCGCCGTTTGCTTTGGTCAAGTATCCTCGGTACCACCGTCATCGCTCACCTTATTTTGGTGGTAGTATATCGTGCAGAGCCGGCGTCCCGGTGCTAGGCTACAGTAGAGTAGCGACAGGCAGGGGGCAGATGGCCGGTCAATGACAATATTTGGACAGACCATTGAAGGACCATCCAGTCAGCCCAGTGTGACAACCTTACGTGCCCCGTGGAGTAGTACTCGGTTAACGCTGATCGTTCTCACGCCACTTGTCAATGCCCCAGGTGCATGATCCATTGACCAATCTGGCGAATTTCGAGACAACTTCAAACTTCAAAAAAGGCCACTGAGACATCGCTACTACTCTTCTGTCACCCTCGAATCAAGACTATGCTCGTGCTTGTGGTGTCATTTCTAATTCCAGATACCACCGGGCAACTCCCCCGGAAGCAAATTTGAAATCGGGCCAACCTCCAATTCATTAACACTCCGTACTTTTCCAACAGAACAGGGAACTCTATATGTACCACAGTACATGCGGTAGGTAGAGTTTTGATATATCAATCTACTCGTCGGAATCAGCTTTTCACAATGTATCTTTTTCAGGATTGGAAACGATGTTCAGAACAGCATTCTGAGCTTTTCAGTGGGTCTGGGCTAAACTGTAAGTTGGGCCTGGTTGGCTCGATTTGGCTTCCGGGGGACTGCCGGGCCACCGAACGTCAACAGCAACCAGTTCGTAAGCTCATCGACCCTGGGAACCATTCAGCATTGTTTGTTTGCGCCGCATCTCCTCCCAGAACCCGGAAAGCGTTGCTTCCTCCTCGTCGATATCAATTGCGTTCTCGCTGCTACCTAAATCACGGCGAAATGATAGCCGGAAAGAAGTGTAGATATTCATCCAGGGGCAGTGTAAAGTGCTGCTGGGCCCAGGTCTCTTGTCATTGATCTCGACCGCTAAGATTCTTTCTTCGTCGACAGCTTAGTTTACGGCTCAAAGTCAAGAGGCTTGGCTTAACAAGTCTCCATTTCCTTCAATTTCCCCACTCAGACTCAGTCGACTGTGTATCTAGGTAGCGTATGAAATATTGTGTCGCCAGCAGTGTATACCCTGAAGATGAGCCCCCCAAGTGAAGCTGAGGCTCACATTGATCGCATCCGGCGCGAGATGATGCCTGAATGCCATCCAAGATTCGCTTCATCCGTTGAGAATGCAATTGACGTGTGAGTACAACCTTTCCAGCCAAAGGCATGGGCGGTGGCAGGGGACCTCTTTTGAAGGCTGTGGGCATCTCATCCTGCTCCAACGACAGGCTCGTAAATCAACTCTACAATCGCTCGACACACTTCATTCTGGAATTCATTCAGAACATGGACGATACCGCATACGAGAATGCATTGGCGCCAACTGTGGAGTTCACATACACTCCTGGAGCTCTCCGTATTGACTCGAACCATATTGGTTTCGGTAGAAAGGACATCGACGTAATCTGCTCTATTGGATCCAGCACGAAGAAGTGTCACGCTGAGCACAGACAGTCCATTGGAGAAAAGGGCATTGGTTTCAAGAGCGTCTTTCGAGTAGCCAAAAGGGTATGGCTGTCTTCGCGAGGGTATTCAATCGAGTGGGATCGGGCAACCCGGTTTGGGGCCCTGGTCCCACGATGGGCCGACTTCCCGGAACCGGTCGAGGACGGCCAGACGTCCTTTCTTCTCGAGCTGGAAGGGCACGAGCAAGAGTGTCAGATTGTACAAGAGCTTGAAACCTTTGATTCTGCTTTTGTCCTCTTCCTCAATAGACTAAGGAACGTCAACATCGAAATACGCGATGAGAACGGCCATATGCGTTCCAGGTCCGTCCGGCGGAAGATTGACCCGCACGATCTGTCTGGTATCAAAGTCCTACAGGATGGAGACGATGATATCCAGTATTTCGAAACATGTTACTGTGTGCAAGATCTTCCGGCGGACCCCAAGCGAGCCGGTTGTTCCTCATCTGAATTGATACTGGCATTTCCTCTCCAGAGCAGACGCGTTGGATCCCATCAGGCGGCTTCAGCATATGTTTATTCGGGCCTGCCAATTGAGCCACATGGGCTCAAGGTCAGTCTTGCAATCTCCTTACATTGTCCTTGGAACTATCTACCTGAATGGTGCGCATGATAACATTAACATGCAATATTTTGAAGTTCATGATCAACGCGGATTTCATTGTTACGGCGAGCCGACAGAGCATTGATGTCTCGCGACCTTGGAACATCGCTCTTCGAGATGCGCTACCGATGACATTGATACAAGCTATTGAAGGGCTGAGATGCAGCTCGATGCGATACAGCTGGCCATGGTTCACCGCGACGGCCGCCCCATCTTCGTTCTTCGAGCCTGCAGTGACAGAATTCAAGAGACTATTCCGCTCGATGCGGGTTCTGGAGTCCCAGGACGAACCTCGCCTGAGGCCATTGATGCCGTTGTTTCTCTGGGAGTCGAACGCCTCGCGGATGTTCAATTCTTGAACGATCTGGACTACATTAGTTCAAAGGACCCGAGTCTTTTCCGAAAACGTCCACTGGAAGGGCATGAACATCTGGCCAGCAAAGTATTGCCGCTAGTCGATATTCCCGACCTGAGAACTTCAATCGAGAAGCTGAGCATCATACCACTTTTGGATGGCAACTGGACATCTGCGGTATCGAAGAAGAAAGCCGAGTTTGCACCAAATGGCATCGACTTGCCTAAGATTGGGATCGGAAGGAAGTTTCCGTATGCCATGATCCACCAAGATGTCGAAGCACAGTATGCTCGGAGAACCCTTTTTCAGAGGTTGGAAATACGCACGCTCTTGCACAAGAGTATATGTCGCGGAATTGTGGCAATGCATGTTGAGACTGGACCGAATTCATTCGAGAACCCAACAACGATCAGCACCGCTGCTTTGATCTCTCAGCTGCTCTATCTCTATCAGTCTTATTGGATCCCAGCAGAAAATGGGACTAACCTACTCTGGTTTGCTGCATCTGATGGCAGACGATATCGGGGTTCAGAGATTTTCATTTCGGGGGATAAGGCAGACGACTGTCCGGCGACGAGGATTTCTTCCGCCCTCTGTGCACAGTACCCAATACTTGACGATGATTACTATCGGGGCCAAGACATTCTACACGCCTCGTTGAACGATCTTGAAGACACCGTATCTAATCCGCAACGGCCTGTGGACATCATGACCTATCTGACCAAGACCCTGGGCCTCTCAAGGTCAACAGCTCCTGCACTTGTGCAGCAGGATCCGGAAGATGCTTGCAAATTCTCGCTATCTGGTGTATTCCAGTATCTGCTACAGACTTGCTCAACATCAGACGTTTTTCAAGTCATTTCTGACAACTGGGAGACCTACTCTCGATGGATTCAAGCAAGTGCTTCGCACACGTGCAGCAAGTGTCTGTCTTCTCGTCAGGGCTTCCTTGAGGACCTCCGGGGAACATGTGTCCAGCAGCAGACCAAGAATGATTCATACGCCAAAGTAGGAGATCTGGTTATGCCAGATGTCGACCCCCGGATTCAGAGCAGCCTCATACCTCTGAACACGCTGCATGTTCCAAATCTTGAGAGCGAGATACTGCGGTACCGCTTGTCCCATCTCGGTGTGGCAACGCAGAGATGAGCCTCATTCTATATGAGATGCCTCTGGGCATTGCAAAGACAACCTTCTCCAGCGGACAAAGACATCGAATATGTCTATGAGCAGATTCAAGCGTACCATGAGGATGATCGGGAGACAATAGAGTAGGTCTAGGAAGCATTTCTCAAGATAATCGCTAATCGGTGCCAGATACGAGTTCTTAAAGTATAACCTGGTGTTTATCAAGCCAAGGTCCCGGATCACAGCTGGAAAACAATCACCCTGCGGGTGGGTGGGCTTATCTCACTGCGTCAACAGTGGGATCAGTTTAGAGAAAGAATACCCGCAAAGTGCTCGACTCTTCAAGTACCTGCAGGCATCGCACGGCTTGGGAGTGACTGGTCTGGTACAACGACTAATGAATCTAACCATTCATGCCTCCCAGGGGAACAATTTACTAACGGACATTGAGCATGTTCTTGGTCAAATAAGCGAGGTAGTTTCAACCATGTCTGAAAAGGGCGCATATAACATCCTAAGCGGCCTCCGGTCTGCATCGGTTTTCCCAGTCACACCAGCGACGGATGGGGACTCCTACCATCTGCGGTCCTGTCAAGATGACAACTGGTTCATCGCGGACCGTTTCGACTTACATGACAGTTTTGTGGGGGAAATCGCCCTTCTCAGCATGCTCCCCTCAGAAGTCGACAAGATGGCGCCCTTATTTCGGGCGCTTGGCCTAGATACAAGGACATTCCCACAGGGGCCGATCAGGCTCCTAGCTTCAGACACTGCGTTCTTTCAGTCTCGACTCCCGTTCATCGAAGCGTACGTGCTTATAACTCTGGTCTGCTACAGTCATCTCACAAGATGCTTCGTGTGTGGCTTCTTGCTGTCCTTCAATACGCCAGCCTTAATCAGCTGGCTTTTGCTCAGCTATCCAAAGTCTTGTCCACGGTTTTACTGACATCGGGCGTTTAATAGGCTAACTCCACGTAAAGCATTAATCGCCGCCACAGGATTTGATGAACCTGATCTCAGGACAGCTACAGTGAGCAGCGCGGCCGACATCGTTGAGAGTCACGTTCTGCACGGCGACAACACCGTCACCGGCCGCAATGGCAGTGGTCAGGCAGTAGCACAAGTACAACAGGTTTCTCTGAGATGCTTCGTCTCGGCACAACTTTCCACGAACCTACCTCTGGTTCACTTGATAGAGAGCCTCGTGAAGATCTTCGACATCTCTGAACCGTTGCATATATGCTTACTTCACATTCTCCTCACTGAGCCGGACGATGCTCGAGTCGAAATTGCGTTCTCCAAGCATGGCTTACATAGGAAAATGCAAAGACAACTGAATGGTAGGCAGCCCTGGACTGCAAAGTTGTTCCTAATCCATCGTATGACCCACAGCCTCCCGAGACTAGAATCTTTTATTAATTGTCGATACGAGCAGATCAGCAGCGATGTCATAGCCGAGACAAGTCGTTCCCAAGATACACATCAGACGCCATGAACCTTTCGGCTGCATTGGCCCTTGGCGACCCTGACAGAGGCGATTTAGACGATAATTCGACAAGTGAAGACCTGCTACATCAGTTCTGGACCAAAAACCGATATCGTGGTGGTCACAATCTTGACGCAAAGCGCGCAAACCCTGGAACGCGAGATCGCAGACTGAACCTCCTCATGAAGCATTGCGTCAACGACTCAGACGAGATGGAGACGGAACCCCAGAGTCCAAAAGTCAACCACAGTTCAGACCTCAGCTTTTTTGGAGAAAGCCTGGTTAGTCTTTGGGCACGCACATCCGCAATGCAACGACTGATAACGAACATGCACAGGTATCTGCGTACTTTCAGCACGAGTTCGGCGCCCACTACAACCCGATAATGCACTGGACCTCTCGACTCCGCTCCAGGGCTGGCTTCCCCGTTTCCTCGGATTCTGAGGATCATGCTTCATTCACCATGTCTGACGTGCAAATTATGACTAGAATGACTGAATTCTTATGCAGGATGGGTTGGCGAAACATACGGCAAATTGTGAAGCAGTCACCAGTATATGATTTTGACGTTGCTGTCTCTACTGTTGGCTTGGATGACGCCTTCCAGTACGGAACGTCACAATTGCGAAGAGTAAGAACAAGAAGATCCGCTGCATACGGTAAAACCATCTTTTGTCTTTGAGACAAGTGAGTCGTGCTGACTGTGATTCTCATAAAACCTAGGCACAAGGGAACTGTCTTCTGTCTGCTCGTACGCAGGCCAAATCCTGTGGGCGAGATGTGCTTATCCTATTAAGGATCACCAATATCCACGCGGAGCCACAGTATCATTTCTTGCTCGATCCCTGGAGCCACTTTCCCTCAGGACACATCCAGGTCCAGCCTGGCTGGACGATTCCAGCAGCCTTCCGCACGAGAGGCCCAAACGAAACCAACAGGATGAGTAACTCACTGGCAAGTCGAGCAGAAACTTCAGGGCCAAGGCCCCGATTTAGCGGACTGCCAGCAACGACACCCAAAAGTGGGCTGATGACTCGGCCAACCCAAGCAAGCTCGAAGTATCCTGAGCAGCCACCAGCTCACATGTCAACGCTGCCCACTACAGAATCAGACGAATCACGGAAGTTTTTGGAAACCCCTATCGTGTCAGGAGAGCGGCACAGTGAAGCCATATTGAGGTCCTCAAGCGCCCTTAGAGACCCTAAGCACGAGCACATCCCCGATATGTCCGCCGGCGGCGGCTTGGAACCAACTCGTCCCGCGGACTCTACACGGACAGCAAGTCAGTACGAACTCAGGAATCGTCACTATCATTATACCAAATTGCTGGACAATCAGATACGCCTCTTCACAATCTTCCCAGGCGAGCGGCATGACGATCTGAGAAGGGTCATTTGGAACACGACTAGCGACCAGGCCGGATACTACGCAACTCTCTCATATGTCTGGGGCCCATCAACGCAACCCAGGCGTTTGTTGAGAACAGTCTTTGGGGCTTTGAGTATTACTGATTCACTTCATGCCGCTCTGGTCCGGCTGCGAAAGAAGCATAAACATCTGACTTTGTGGGTGGACGCCATCTGCATCCATCAAGCGGACAGACGTGAAAAGTCTAGGCAGATTCTCCTTCTTCCCGAGATCTTCCAGCGGTCGGCTCAAACTCTTGCCTACATTGACGGGGTCCAGGACCACAGCCGGGCTATACAGATGTTACTGCAAGTGGAAGCACTGAGGCTCTTGGGGCCAGAATCTGAGGCATGGCCAGCGGACTTACCTCCTTGTCCATCGTCCTGGAATGAAAAGCAAATGCCCCAGCCGAACGATCCCATCTGGGAGGAAGTCGTGGCATTCTTCCATCACGCATGGTTCCGGAGAGCTTGGATCACCCAAGAAGCTGTTATAGCGCGCAAACTGCAGGTCATTCACAGAGAGTACAGGATCGACTGGGACTTTCTGTTCTCCGCAATGACTTACATCAACGAAGCCTTAGAGACCACCAATGCAATCAACTCAGACTCCTGGACTCCTTTCATGAAGCTGGGGCGTCTGAGGGAAACCGAGGGCAAGCCCGGTCGCTTGTCGATCCTGATGCTTCTGGAGAACTTTCGCTATGTTCAGTCGACCGATCCGAGAGATAGATTCTTCTCGCTCTTGGGAATAGCCTCGGATGGGCATCTTCCCGAATTCGAACCCGACTACAGCATCTCTTTCGAAGAAGTCACGAAGAGATTTTCTATCGCCCTTCTCCATCGGTTTGCGGAACAAAAGCAAGCAATGTTGCTTCTTTACTCCGCGGGTTTTGACTCCCAGTCGGTGAATGTGCCATCATGGATGCCAGACTGGCTGGTCGACAAGCCAAAAGGACTTCATGAAGCCTCGGAACGGGGGACTGAATTCGATGCTTCCGGTGGACTGGAAGAGCAGATAGGATACGATCCTGAAACAGGCCAATTACTGGTGGAGGCTTACTTGATCGCCGACATCGAACATGTGAGCGAATCTGCCAATGAGCCTGGGATATCAGCACAGCATAAGTTCTTCACGGAGATAGATTCAATGCTGAAAGATGTGTTCGGGGACATTTGGGATATCACGCAACGTCAGAAAGTGCTTCGCGACGCAGCTATTGCTGGGGCGATCCACCCGAAATACGCCACCTCGGAAGACCTCAGTGTCCAGGACTCTTGGAAGGCAATCAAGGAACTGCTTGAACACGTTTCAGCTTTTCTAAGAGATACGGAGAAACAAGTCACAGTTTCTTGGCACTCGTCTCCTTCAACTGATGAGGAAACCAGGCTCAAAGAACAGAGCCGAGTCTATGAGTCACTCTTGGGTGATGAAGTCCGCGGCTGGCGATTCATTATTCTCGAGAGATACAGAGGTAGAGATCTTTGCGGTATTGCACCGAACAGTGTGCGAGAGGGAGATATGGTCCGTATATTCCATGGCGGAAGGGTTCCATTCATCACCAGAAGAAGTGAGGAAAACCCTGGCGCAGAGAGACTTGTTGGACAATGTTACATATTGGGAATCATGGAAGGTCAAGCGCTTGAGTACCAATGTCTGGACCAGGACACGGTTAGATTGCATTAACACCTAACTAAATGGCGAATACAATCTTTTCATCAACTAGTACAGCACTAGCTCGAATCATACTTAGGTATGCTTAGCACCAGTACCGTACACACCTTAAAATTCCTCACCTGGTCTTGTCTTGTGTTTGGGTAATGCTTTAGAGGGGCAAATTTGAACATTTAAGCCTTGTGGCAGTTATCGTCACAGTACCAAGTGAACCAGAGTTCCCAACAACAAGTGATTCTCGCGGAACCTTAATCTCCCCTAGCCGTGCCGTGACAGTTGTTGAGATGTACCTAGGTACTCCGCCCTGGGCTTGAACAGAACCTGCTGCGAGTTACAGGGAGGAATTGCAGGTCCTTATCGTATACATGTTGCATGTCATAGAACCTGTCTTGCTGCTGTCAAAGCCAATGCACTATAGAGTTACTCCTCCCGTATCCATCATGAACGTCGCCATGAACAGTGGGCGGGCGGCGCCCAGTGCGGGTGCTGCTTGGGTACCCTAGTGGGGGAGCATATAAGAACCTGGTTATACGTAGGTAGGCATAGCCTTATCCTGTTGCAATGCCTATATGCGATCGCGACTTTGAAAAATATGGCAGAATAGCTATAATGCGCTGTACGGTGCAATTTTGGCTGTGTACAGCGTATGGTGGGCAGCCTGTACAATAGCGATGCCTTGTCGCGGCCGACAATATAGGCAGACAGCACGTCTGCTGGCCAATACTTACGGTGAATTGCAGAGTTTCTGAAGTAGGTGTGGAAGCCCTGCACCACATGGACATTGCAAAGGCATATAGGCCACATGGAAGTCTTGGCGAAAGACCTAGGGTCTCTTGCTCGACTTCAGCCTCGACGCACGCCGAAGCCTCGACTGCTGCGCCGAAGCTATAAAGTTGATAACGCCGCACTTTGCCGGGTGCTGGTCATGTTGAAGTCTTCAGGTTCCCAGAGCTGACTCAGGACAGAACCTTGGACGGAGACCCGATGCTAGACCCCAGGTCTGGGGGCTCGACTGCAGTGAAGCCGCCTACGTAGCAGGTCCCACGCCCACGTACATAACCATTACGCGTCTAGATTGAGAATTACAAATATGCTCGTCATGAATATCTGCATATAATCTCATTTTCCTCCGAGGCATTTGGTAAAGAATTGAGCTTGCTTGTGCGCTTTGCAACAGTGATGCTCATGCTGGTATGGTCAGAAAGGGAAGGCACGGGGAGTGCCTGAGGCTTGGCAGACCCCTGCATGCTGGCGCATCCCTTTTGTGGCGCGCCTGGTTCCCTCCTGCTTTTCCCTTCTCTTTTCTTTTTCTTTCTTCTTCGGCCGCGCGAATCACCACCAGTATGTACCCATCCTTGCCCCGAACCCGCCTTGTGGAAAGCCCCCGTGCCTTTACATGCGCAATGATTGATGTCTCAGGTCTCGTGGCTTAGCCAGTTAAGTGACTGGCGGACCAGCCGGCCGACTGGACAGCTCCAGCAGACTCTGACATCGTCGCATATCTCCAATGCTCAAACTCATGCTTTGGAACATCGGTGGACTTTGAGTAGAAGTGTGTGCTGACATCTGTAATAGATCTATCAAGAACTTCGTCGCGCCTTTTTTGTGAGTAAATTATCCCTCGTGGTTCATTGCTCGTTCCGCGCAAAATTGTGACTGACCTCGTTGTAGCATCTCAAATACCAACTCCCGCCAATAAATGTCAGTGTTCAGGTCTCACCACGTTCAGTAAATCATGGGAATATATCGACTGACAAGGACAGCAGTCAAGATGGCCCCCAAGAAGAAGACCGCCGCCGCCGCCGCCCCCCAACGCACCATCAGTAAGTATATGCTGACTTCTTGTGGGCCATGTACCACGGGCCACCAATGTGGGATGTGGATAATCGACTAGTCCGGATGGCACGGTTCGCGAGATGGCCCTCAACAAGCAGGAACGCTTTGCGTTCCTGCGCAATCTCGGCCGGGGGGCCGCCCCGGGCAACAAGCGCGTAAGAATGCCCAAGCCTTGTGTGCCGGACCCTGCATATGCCATGGCATCAGCGCTGACAATCGTGATAGAAGGCCGAGGAGGAGGTAAGTAGTGCCTGACATCCACGAGACGTTGTACCAGCACTGTACTGACCAGGATTCCAGGAGCCTAACACGGGCACGCATGGCGAGCCCGTAAGATATTCCGTCCTTGGCAATCCCGATCTACACTCCCGAATCCACGCTTCGGGGCACATGTTCCCAGTCCCATACTTGCAGCGCAGCTGTCCATTACTCTCGGCTCTGCATTTTCTTTCGCAAGCGCACCCGAAGTCGACGTCCCACGGCACACATTCCCAGTTCCATACCTGCAAGAAGAGCTGTTCAGCACTTTGGCCATTGCATTTTCCACGTCTCGAGTCCCTTGAGAATTCGCATTCCGAGCTTTTACGGCTGTTGAAGGGTCCAAACTTATGCAATTCCGCAAAGCGCTGGACTCGGCATCTCTTCAGCCGCGAAAACTTCACAACTCCCCAGTCTCAAATCATCACGTTTATTTTTCAGCCTTCATTTCTCTTCACGCCTGCTTTTACCAAAAACTTTGCCGAACACAAACACCAAGCTAACCAGAAATGTATATATAGTTCCAGGGCAAGAGCAAGGCGGCCCGCTACAGGGCCAGGAAGCGCGCGCGCCGGGAAGCCGCCGAGGCCGAAGCCGCAACCGCCGCAACCGCCGCAGCTGCTGTAGCTGCCGTCGGCGCCGCCGCCGCCGCCACCGAGGAGGCCGAGGCCGAGGACGAGGAGGGCGGGGCCCAGGTCATGGGCCGCCTTGGCGACCACGTGTTGACCAAGTAAAAAAGAAAAAGGTAAAAAAAAAAAAGAAAAGGATTTGCTTTGGGGGTGGGAGGCCAAGAAGGCCAAGAAGAAGAAGAAGAAGGACAAGAAGGCCAAGAAGAAGAAGAAGAAGAAGGACAAGAAGGCCGCTTAGCGGCAATCGAAAAGCTTTGCTCTGGTGTCTGGTTTTTGTGCTCATGTGTCGTGACTGTTGCGTGAAGTCTGTGTGCACTTGCTTTGCATTTGGTGAAGCAACGATCACTGATTGGGAGGAGTGATTTGACTCGTACCTAGGTAGTCTCCACCGCTTTCCGTCCGGAGATGAGGGCCAAGCCGGCGTGGCCCATCAGGGACATGCCATTGCGGTCCAGCAGGTGCACAAGATTGCTCGACTTTTCCTTCCTTGTGCGCGCGCCAGCCACTCATACAAGACGAACCAGCACATGATGTTGTTGTGACGGAGCTTCAGCTTTGGCAACCCTGCCACGACGCCCACAGCATTGCCCTCCGGCTTGACAGCAGCTGAATGCGCTGCGAAAGACCCAGGCGGTGCAGACTGAGCAGACGGTGACGCGGTTGACAGAGCACTGGACGAGGCAACGGCGGTGGTTTAGGAGTCGACGAGGACCTTATCGTCAAAAGGAATGACCCAGCGCGAGGGGGCCATCGTCAGAGGCACTGTCTGGACGGAGATCGAAAGCGTCGCTCAAAGACGGAGAAAAAGCCAGGGTGGTTACAGACAGCAGCGTCAGAGGCTGCTGATGGCGTCTGTGGCAGCAGATAGCGACGCTCCTTGAGAACCTTTGCGGATTGTCTGATTGATGCTGCATGAAGACGCCTATAGAACACGCGGTTCTAAAACTTGTAGTACCGGTATGGAAGAGAGGGGAGACGTCCAAAGAATCCTTGCCGACTTATGTCAGCGACGCCGAACTGAATTTGTCACGTAATTCCAGCCAAGCTCGAAAGGCCCTAGGCGGCCGGCAGCTAATTCCGGCCAGCCTCCAATGCATCACCACGTTTCCACGCGAGCAAGAAACTCACCACAGTATTTATGGAGACTTTTGATATATCAATCTACTCGTTAGAATCAGCTCTTGATGACAATATTTTTCTTGCAATTTAAAACGCTTTCTAAACAGCGTTTTGAGCTTTTGAGTGGGCTTGGCTAAATCAGAGGTTGGAGGTATGGCCCCGTCCTTTCTGCGCCGCCTACGTCGCCGTTACCAATCTCGGAGAGGAGCGCCGCGCGGAGGGGAACTACTCAAGACTGCGTGACGACACTCCTCGCGCACTTATCCGCATTGGACGCGAGCACTGCCACGCCCCTGTACTTGGCGCTGTTGGCGAGCGTAGTCCCGGATACGGAAAATGACCCAGACTGGGCCCCTCCGGCCCCGACGAGCGTGTCCTTTTCCCCCGCCTGGGCGCCTCCGTCGCGATGGCGACCAATGCGCGTGTCGATCAGCGCAAGTCTGCAACGGCGAAACCGTTCACTCCTCCTTCGTTGTATTTCATCGCGACAAACAAAAAGCGACAGCCACACCGCGGATCAGACATACGGCGGGGCAACCCGCAACGCGCGGGACAGACAGACAGACTGCAGGCGAAAACGGACAAGCCGCAGGCGGACGCATTCAGCTGGCGCATGCTCGGGGTAGACAGACGGCAGCCGGAGGCATACGTTGTACAACTGCTTATTTGCGGGCAAGATAACCACAGGCGGAGGAGAACAGACCGCGGGTGGAGACGGACAGAACCTTCTGCTTTGGCGACTCCCTGACCTTCCGCGACTCCTCCCACCCCGAATACTTGTGCAGGTCGTCCCTCGGCCGTCCCCCCTCGCGCGCCTTTCCGAGCCTCAACATCGAAGCGCACGTCAGCGGCGAGCCTGTGCCAGCTGCGTGCCTTCCTCTTCCGCGAGGAAGGAGTTGCTTGCCTGTCTCCTCCGTGAGGAAGGCACGACTCCTCCAGACATCGCAGCCTATGACTGCAGTCATTGGATGCATGTACGGGGCAGCATCTCCGCATCAACTGCTATGAGCATTCGCACCAACTCAAGCGTCTGACCATGCCGCACAATTCTCCCCAAAATCGTCGCTGACGTTCTACCACCTAGACGAGGCCATCCGTCCGCATGTTCGTGATATCCAAATAACCACACTCCATGTTGTCCAAAATGCTCAGAACAATGCTGCATATATGCACCTTTGCAAATATTGCAGGACAGCTGGGACGTATTCGTCTCGCGTGCAGCCTGACTTGAATTAGATAGATCACGCAAGTGTAGATGGACCATGCTGAACAGAGCGGTATCAATCAACCGAAGGTGCTGGAGCAATGCCATATCTGTGCCACGCAATCCCACCACTGACGCCGCTGGGAATTCAGGACATCTAGAGCTTAGACGCAGGCACTGTACACGTCTGCAGGTATTGAAGACAGAATATACTATAGAACTGAGAATGCTGCGCAGAACTGCCACCGAAATCAAGTCCATCCTCTCAGCCGGGTCAAACACAAAAGGATCATATGCCCCAGAGGCGACATCTGGACCCTTCAAAATTAGGCTGGAAAGCTGCTGCGCCTCGAGATGAAACTCTCATCGCTATGATCAAATGCTCACTCCACTTAGAAAGCAAGCTATTATACTAGCTGTGCCCTACCATACACAAGAAATATGTTGCCATGCCAGCAAGACCTTTACGAAAATGACAAAGACAAGACCTTGGGCCCAGAATGAAGACCCAGATGAGAACGGCGAGTACGACGAAAAGTCCCACGAGCTGTATCGGGCGTTTCTGTAGGAGCTGTTCCTGACCCACGGCCGCGTGCTTGCACGTGACTGGTACGACATTGAATTCCCTTGAGGCTCGGGTGCGAAGCCATCATAGTCAAGTATGGGCTACCAGCCATACCCGGAGATCATGCCCAGGCGGCGTCCATGCTAAGCCATCCGCATGTCCTGTGATGTGCGAGACTCTTGTTCTCGGATGCACCTATGCTGAAGGAGAACATGAGGACCATGCTTACATATCAAAAGCCAAGGTGAGCATCCAGTGCGCTCCACCGCCTCCTCTGTCGGCGTAAGTCAGCTTCGCCATCCAACCTGTAGCCCGTCTGTCTTCGTTCTTGTTGTGGGTATGTTCCGCGGAGTGGGGAGGGGGGGAGATGACAGCGTTTGTTGTCTGTTATTTGCGTGTACTGCGACCGTTGCCTTGAGATATATGTTCTGCGTAGCTTGTTAGTTTGTGGAGCGTGAGTAGAATTGCGGGTGGGAGTCTTTTCCGGATTTGACATGTGCTGT
This sequence comes from Dendrostoma leiphaemia, assembly GCA_026120015.1. Lineage (NCBI taxonomy): Eukaryota > Fungi > Ascomycota > Sordariomycetes > Diaporthales > Erythrogloeaceae > Dendrostoma > Dendrostoma leiphaemia. Next base: position 38,941 of record JALRMF010000268.1, on the reverse strand, counting down.
CAGCTTAATTTCAATGAGGTTGGACGTTCAGGATGGGGCTGAAAAGCCCCTGTCATGCCAAGACCCGAAACATTGAACGGACTTGCTAGAACGGGCCCCGAGGGAACCTCGCTGCGCCGGAACTCAAGCCCACTAAAAGGCACTCGTATAGGCAGGCCAGGGTGCCGACCCCGGCGCTCGCACGGGGACCTACTGTAAACGTGGCACCCCGGTCGCATCTGGCTACACTTGGGCGTCTGTCCAGGGGCATTCCCACAGCAGTACGACTTGCCTCGCGTGCACTGGATTCACTACCACTATCTTCAGCTTGGTGCGCCGAAGCTCAATGGTCCCAGTGGTGGTGTGCCGAACGTGTACATCGTGCAGCCCCTAAAGGTTCACAGTGTCTCGTCGTACTGGCACAATCGTGGGCCAAGGCCAGGTGAAAACCTCTCTCCGCCATTGACCCCAGCTAACCAGTTTGTTTCCTCACCAGTTCGCCCGCACGCTGTGCCCACGCGCCGCCAGCCCCGAAAACTCCAGACCCAGCAACACTCGCAGTGCATAGGGAGCCTGGGCACGCCCTCTGCGACTCCCTCTGCAGCTCCATAGACCGAGATGCCTACTCCTTTGGCAGCACCTTCTATATCGTATTGACTGAGACAACGAACAGTGTGAGCAGTCAGCTGCCTTGTGAGAGCTGTTATGAATGTGAAGACCCGGCTGCTACAGCTACAGGAGAAGATGTTGGTTAGGTCTCAGTAAGCCCAATTGTGCCTAGTCTGGCCGCATCAGCCCCGGCTGAAGCTATCGGCCAGTGTATGGGACAAGACACAGCACAGCGGAAATTGGTGCATCTCGGTCGAGCATAGTTTTGCACTACTAGATCCAGTGAACGAGACGTGCGTGACGGTGGAAAATCTCTAGGATACCTAGGTACTATAACACCCTCGCTCGACGATCAATTCACTCGGGCCTTTGGCAGCGCAGGCTAATACTATCACACAGCTGTTGCAGATGGGAAAGAGAAGTATTGGAAAAAAGATCACCAAAGCAGCCTGGGGCTTCGTCAATTTTAAAGCAAACACAGATGAATACCTAGGTAGAGAGAGACAACACGTGTCTCACTTGCCATTAGACAACCCAAGGACTGAGCTCCAAGATGGCAGAGCGAAGGAGGGGATGGGGCGTGGGACGAAACAGAAGTTCAGGCGGCATCAACATGGGGTCTTCATCGCTGCGACGCAGGGCTGGTGGACTGAGGTGATTGGGAACTTAAGAACTGATGTAGGCATTGCTGCATGCAGTGCCAGCGACAAGAATTCGATTCCTGTGCTTATCAGATGATTTCACTGTATTGATTATAATTTAGATTAGATCACTGTGGTTTTGTTAAGAAAGTCTCAAGGTAGCAGTGCAAATGGGTCTTCGGCTTATGCTGTACTCTAGCCCTTCCCTGCCGTGTTTTCTCCTCTTTCCTCCTCTTTCGTCCTTTTCCCTCTTCTCTCCTCTTCTCTCCGTCATACACAACGCGTCTTAACCATCAAAACATCAACACTACTTGCCACAAAGACCACTTGCCACAAGGACCACAATAACTATCAAGGTCTTTATAGCAGGTAGTCTTTGTGGCAGATGATCTTTGTAATCGTGATCTTTGTGTTTTGGTGTTTTAGTGGCTGGTAGCCTTGGTGGCCTTGGCCCCGGTGGCCTTAGTGGCCTTGGTGGCCTTAGGCTTCCAATGTAAATAGATAAAATATATGCACTAACAATTGTTTTTGGTTAACATAGTGAATGAATCCAAATTATATTCAGCACAGTGGATGATTCCAAATTATATTGCCAGCACAGTGAAATCATCTGATAAGCACAGGAATCGAATTCTTGTCGCAGTGCCAGCGCCTTAGGTAGCTGTGCACATGCACTCTACAAAGTATCACCACAACCTAGTGACAGCAGATTATGTCAATGCAGTGGTGTTCATTCATCTAGCTTCCTGAAGTCGATTTAGATCCCAAGTGTAATTTGGGCAGGGCAAAACTTGTTCTTACATGATGCACCAATTATAAGACTAGAAGGCCAGCAGATAACGTAGTTGTTGGCCTATACCTCGAACCCACTATTCCCACACTGGCAGTTTTCTTCCTTATAGGTACCACCCAGGTGCATACCCACCGTCTCTCTCTCCGTTGTTCTATTCCTCTGCGTCGTACTTGACCTTAGTCTTCTTGACCTCAGTCTTGTCCTCCAAATCATCGTCCAAATATAGAATCCATTGAAGCTAGAGTTCAGCCACCAAGAAGGCCGAGCTAGCGGGCCCGCCCTAGTTTGGAGATGAGTGTGCAAAGGGAGCTGTGGAGCACCATTACATAAGCCCCCAGATCTGCCCATTGCACTAGAACCAACTGACACAACAAGCATCCAACTGCCACCAAAGTAACTCATGAAAGTTGGCAATGTGAGCAAACTTTGCACATTAAAAAAAACCCTCCCAGTAGCAAGAATGTATGGTCAGGTGAACAAAATTGACAAGACGGGGATTTGAACCCCGGCCTCTTTCGAGATCCGAATGCAACCCGTATGGTACGGATAAGACTATACTCTTGGGTAAGAATATGTGCTTGAGTCGGACGCCTTAGACCGCTCGGCCATCTTGCCACTCACATTTGTTGACAACAGTACACTTGCAAGATTTATGTAGCTGTGCCTCCGGAAGCACAGTTGTCACACACATTACTATAGACACAGAGCAGCCCTATCCATTATATTAATAATATATAAATTTTATTATACATGTAGAATTTATAAGACCATGGGTATATATATAAGATTTAACAATTATAGCAGTTGTTTTGTTAATACTTTTTAGCAGAAAGTTAATATACTTTTTGCAAAACTTTTTCTTTTATAAATCTTTTTTTTTATATTAAAACGTAAGTTTTACCTACTAATTTTAGCTTTAATTTTCATACTATTATATAATAAAAACTCCTTGATATTTCTTATATATAGCATAAATAAAACTTTAATAATTTATAAATAGGCTTTTTAAACTGCCTACCTTGGAAATTTTAGTATTTATAAGAAATACAATGCATACAACCAAGGATTCTAGAGCTTGACAAGTGACAGTGCCGACACATCTGCTCAAATTGCAAGATTTCGATTTCTGGGTTGGGATGAGAGTAATATTAGCGTGTTGTAACGGGCTTGGTTAGGTACGGCAAACCAGCCTTACGTGTTACTGCCAAAAGACATTAATACAACAACTGACCAAGTTGTTGCAATCCGTACCTATATGGCCATGCCGTCACACGTGTCTGCCCAGTTGCGGCGTTAACCAACGGTCGAGGCCGCCGCTCGACAAGGACTAGGAGCGGCAAGAGCGCTACTACGGAGAAGTAGAGCATGACTCTCATTTGCTGAGAATAGCCAGCCGCATACACCATTCTTGTCTCGGTGACGACAAAAGGCACCATCATGAGTATCGTGCTGAGGTTGAAGCCAGAGCCTAGGCCCATGATTATTTGATAGCCGTAATGAGCTGGGGGAATCGAAGTCGATGGTTCTAAAGAACTGAACAACCCCACGCCTATCGTCTGAAGCGAACCTCCCAGGAAGAGGATATAAAGAGGAGGAAAGCCCAATTTGGATACCAGCAACCCGGCGAGGGCTGTTGCGAAGGGCGAAAAGAGCAAGAGAGGCAGCAAGCAGATGCCTGCCTCGATGGGTGTCAACATATTGACCGTCTGTAGTCTCTGAGGTATGTTGATAAGGACAGCCATGAAGGGGAAGCCCGTGGAGAAGCCATTGCAGTGACAACCCCCCCCCCCCTAAGATTAGCCAGCGATTGTGTAGCTTGTGAAAACGCGACTGCACCCACAGAAGTAATCCCATCGCAAATCTATTATGGGCAAGCCTCCACGGGAAGATTGGCTCGCATACACCATTGCCCCTCGAAAGTTGTCTCTCCCAGGCCACGAAACCAACCCATAGGACGCCAGAGAGGACGAATACGGAGATGATAACAGCACTCCCCCAGGGATAGGCTACGCCGCCCTGTTCCAATGCGAAGATGATGAGGATTGAAGCAGCCAAGAACAAGAATGCACCGACGAAATCGACCCGTCTCCATGTCTGCTCCGATATCAAGGAACGAAAAGAATTGCTTGAATCCCCGTAAGGGAAGCTGAAGGGGATCGAGAAGGCAAGCAGCGCAGCCGCGAGTGCCCCGCCTGGTCCACTACAGGCAGGAAAGAAGAAATACAAACGTCAGAACTGCCCAGGACGGCTTTTCAAACCAAGTGCATGATGGGGCCCACCTACTTGAAAAAGAAAACCCATCGCCAAGTGGTATGTTTGGTGATCACTCCCCCTAGTATTGGACCCAGAACACTGGAGATGGCAAATGTGGACGACAGGATGGAGATGTAGGTCGGGTATTTCTGTGGTGGTACCATAAGCGGTACCATAATCGTCGACAAGGAGTAAATTCCCGAACCACCTACTCCCTGGAAAGCCCGAAAGACGATCCTGTGGTGAAGATAAATATAATCAGGAGGAGACGGTCTAGGGAAGAATTGGATGGAGCAACAACACACAGGGGTGACATGGTGTTAGATGCGCCACAAGCCAAGGAGAACACCGTGAAGATAGTTATTGCGCATACCTAGCAGCATCAATTTGCATCCGAGGATGTCTCTGAGCTTCGAGTAGATAATCAGAAAGCCTGACGAGCCCATACATCAGCAGCTTGAATGAGGAGGAGGCGGCGAGATATGAATTTGAGGGGACATGCCAGTGTATGTTACCAAATAAGATACTACGATCCAGCTGGACTTGTCGAAGCCTTGGAGAGTGTCGACTATAGACACAAGTGCGGTGCTCACGATTGTGGTTTCGAGGGTTGACAGCAGCAAGCTCATGCAGAGACTAGTGGTCCGTACTGGCTGGTCAGCCTGGCGGACGTTCAGAGGCAGTCAGTCACGAAGGAGCGGACCTACGCTGCCGTCAAGGCATGAAGTCTCCATCCGGTGTGATAGACTTTCGGTTGAGCCCTCAGATCGTCGTTGGTATCGCCAGTAGGCAGTGCATCAACTGCATCGGGTGTAACACTGGCAGACGCGGCGGCGTCTTTCCGGGTGCTCGAGCTGCCGCCATTCTCGGGACCACAGGAGACTGGAAGTTGAGAGAGTGGAAGAAGATCTTGCCCAGCAGCTGACGGTGACGACATCTTGGATGTGCAATGTGCCAGACAGCGAGTGGTCGAGGTCGTGGTGGATGCCCCGGTCATTTAGTGCGGGAGGTGAAGGAAACACATATGCATAAATTGACGTTTTACGTGCGCGAGACACCGCGGCTTTGTGTCAATAGTACACATAAACCAAGTACACCTTGCAGTTGATTCCTTCAGCTTACGTGGGCACGCACAAGTACCTGGTAGGCAGAACGGCAGTAAGTACTTGTTGCGCAAAAGACGATCGTCTAATGCAGCTGCATTAGACTAACCCATATCTCGTTACATACCCCCTAGTTTTATAAGGATATCTGTTTGCATGAATTGCTTTTTTGAGAGGGTTTCTCTGCTATCTATGGCGGTTAATCTCTGGCTATAGCACGTTTAAACTTAAGACCTTTGCGTAGTTATAAATTAATTAATAACTAGGTGGGGCGTGAGAGATATGGTTAGCGCTAAATGCCAACGGAGAAGTGCTTAGTGTTGGCTACTAGGCTAGCGAACCGGACTTATAACTGTTGCGCAAAAGATGATCGTTAAACGAACGTTCTAGAGCCCTAGGGTGCTCGCTATATAAGCGCAGCCAATTTCGAGCCCCAGAGGTCATTTCCGAGCTTTTCCTAGACTAACTAAATAAGAATTTTCGCGCACGCTAGATTTATTAAATTATATTATATTATATATAATAGCCCGCTTGTCTGCCTGCGTCTCTGCTTGCAAAGTATATATTATTTTACTCTTATATTAATTATAATACTAATAAATAAGCAGAGCAATACTAAGCTTGCTTGTATTACTAGCTTTTTTTTATTAGTTTTTATGCTTTGCTTAGGCTGCTTGCGCTTAGCTTAAGCTAGGTGCTTAAACAGCTAGTGCTTTAGCATTAGCGCTAGCTATAGCTAGCATTATATACGCTATGCACAAAGGCACTTTTGCATGCAGCTCTTTATCTTATGCTATACTTTTGCTTTTGCTTATCTTAAGGCTAAGTGCTTTAGCGCTAAAAAGTTTATAAGTTTACTGTTTTTTTTAAGCATTTCTTGCTTTTTTTACTTTTTATATACTATATGCTAATTAATTTAAGCAGCGCCTGCGTTGTTTTTAAATTGCTTTTAAATAAGTAGTTTATACTACTTGCTTTATTAGCAAGTTTAGCAAAAACAATAATAATAAAGATAATAATAAAAATAATAAGAAAGAGAAGAAGGAGGAGGAGTAAAAGTAAAAGGAGGAGAAAGATAAAGATAAAGATAAGGACGCTATGGCTTTGCGCGCTAAGCGTATTGAGAAGGTTAAAGAAAGCTTAAATGCTTTTATTAACTTGCTTTTTTCTTAGGTTAATAAGCAGAGAAGATAGGCTTAGGAACTTTAAAGTTATTTTAAGGCTTTTAAGCCTTTAATAAGATCTGCTTTTCTGCGCTTTTTTTTAGCAAGTTGTATATATTTTATAAGTTTAATAGTGCTTAAAAGTGCTTAAACTTTTGCTTTAAGAGGTTTTTAGTAAGCTTATTTGCTGGCATATTTTAAGTTGGCGTATAAAGCACTTAAAACATGCTTTTTCTCTGCTTTTAGCGTAGTTATATATTTTGTATATTAATGTGCCAGAGTATAGTGCTGATTTTAGTGCTCTCTCCAACGATTAACTTAATAGTTTGTAGGTTATCGTTGTATATTTTCCAGGCATTGTTTATTTCTTTTGTTGTTTTTCCTGCTCTATTGTCTATTGAGCACAATATAATTGCACTGCTGTTCAATTGGGGGGTGTGTTGCGAGCAGGGGTCTCTATGGGCCCCACTATTCTAAAGCTCCCTGCTATTTAGGAGCTCGTTTTTCCTTTGTCTTTTTTATACAATAGACTTACACAATATACCGTTCTATATGGCCAACGCCTCGCCCTGCTCGCCACAGTACTTAAGTAAGCAGCTGCACCGATAATTGCATGAACAGACGATGTTCCTAAATCCTGATGGATTCGCTTGGATAATAAGTGTTGTCGCTCACCACAAACTGACAGCCACCTCACCGCCGGGCCATCGACACACACGCCCCCACCAGGGCAACGACCTTTGGAAAGGGAGAGTCCACATTTGGAATGCAATGAAGGGACGTACTGCCAGAGATGCTTACGTGGAAGAAAAGTGAAATGCCTAGGCTCCTAGCTGCATATGTAGAAAGAGCCTGGACCAAAGCCTCGCGAGGACAGTTCCATTTAGATGCATAACGATGTTTCCAAGGTTGTTACCCCTGGCCCGGAGGACATGTATTTACTGGGCTATTCACAGATACGTGTCATTATATACAAATGTACATACCACGAGATGAGTTGCCGAACATGGACTTGATCTGTTGGCATAACTACATCAGCAGCCTATGGAACACACGATGTAGTTCTAAGACCCATTATATTCAATGTCTTGTGCTTGCACAATACAATGTTTTGGATTTTCATCCCCCAAGTTACATCCATGGATATGACAACGATATAATACAGAGAAAGAACGGAATGGTGCTAATGGTCTGCGTGGTCATAGCCTGCCTGTCTAGGTATCTGAGTATTATTGTTGACATCTCGGTTCATGAGAAACAACCTGGACCGATCGTCGAGTCCGGGATCCAGTGACGGGCTGTAAATTGACCCTAGTAAATGCATCTGCATCTTGCGCTCTGTAGCGCTAGCACAGAATACCCATGGCTAGACTGTCAGACACCTGACACCACGCCCGCCGCATGAATCCTACTGGAATCCTGCCGCAATCCTGCGTCATGGTACAAGGTTTCCAAAAGTGGAAATCAACGTATATTTTATTCAGGACGCAAGACCTCGCTGCCAGTACAGTTCAGCGATGTTAGGCCCATCTTCTCTTCGACGTTGTGCGAGCTCAGCAATGCATCTTATCTGATTTTGCCTTGAACCTGTAATGCGAGCGTACGTCACGATAGCTTCCAACACTGAATGGACGAGGTTTTTGGTGGAAAGCCAGTCTATTCGATTGTGTTATACAGAAGCGTGTGTGTGTTGTTGAAAAGAAACGGTAGCGTGCGCTAGCTGATAAAAAGAGTCTAAGTATATAGCGGAGAGACCTGTATTACGTAATAGAGATGCTTAATATGCCCCCTTCGTAAAAAATGCATATATCCTTATGCGCGATATTTCTCTTATCTTATAATATTCCGTTTCCCTCCCAGTCTATTATATTTTCCGTCTCTAATTTTAAAGACTTTGTTGTCGTTTAATGAAAGAAATAGTTAGTTTGTTACATTAAGCAAAGTTTATCTTATTGTTAGTTTAGGTTTAAACTGCTGCTGTGGTTTTATTGTTAATGTAATTATTATTAGCGGAAGCGTTAATAGCGTTGTTGGCGGAAGCGTCAGCAGCGTTGTTGGTGGAAGCGTCAGCAGCGTTGTTGGCAAAAGCGGAACTATTTTCAATGGCATTATTGTTCTATCATGCCTTCGTCGCTTGCAGTAACGTTAATGCCAACGTACTTTAAGGCGCCGCTTTGCAAAGGCTCGTTAAGGTAGATAGTTAGGTTAGTCTTAATATTACACCAGCGTAGGTTAGTATATTCAATAAAGGTTAAGGCAATAATAGCGTTATCATTGTAATTTTTGTTAAACTATTTATTTGCGGCTAAAAAGGCTAGATAATTAATAAATATGTGTTTGTTAAAAAGATATTTTATAAAAAAAGTTAAAAAAGAGGTAAGGCGGCTGCATTTAAAGCGCGGCAGCGAGTTTTACCATTAAGCGCCTATAATTTAGCTGCTATAAAATAATATACTATATACAGCTTTTAAAATTAATTTTTTGCTATGCTAAGCAGCGTTATTTATTATTAAGCTGCAATATTTGTTTATTAATATATAGGCTTATAAAACAAATTAGCTAAGGTTAAGGTTAATATGCAGCATTAAAAGTAGGGGTTATATAGTCTTATTGCTTATAATAAGATAACTATGCTGGGATTTATAGAAGCAGTGTTTTAAAGAGCTGTAAACTATAACCTTTTAGCTGCTAATGCTATATTTAACCTTAGGTTATATCTTATAAAGAGCTAAATTTAATTATATATTGTAATAAATGCTATTGTCATTGGTAAACGTGTTAAAGCATTATTTAAAGCAATCAGGCGCATTTTATAAGCAAATATTGCAATCAACTTAAGCAATGCCTTTATTAAAGTATAAAAAATAAAAATAATCGCTATCTTTTATTTTATATGCTTAAAGCAGCAAATTGCCTAGGCAACAATGGTTAAAGGTTTTAAATGTTATTTTATCTAATTAAAAAAAAGTAAGGTTTAAAAAATACTTATATATACTTATGTTTGCAATTATAAATAGGGTTAGGTTTAAATAAAGAGAAGTATAAAATAAAAGAGTATAATATTAAAGGCAGAATTATATGAGGTAATAAGAGATTAATTAAGTTGCTTTGTTTATAAAAAGGAAAATAAAATAATTATATAAAAGTAAAAGGTTTAAGTATAATTTAAAGTTCGCATTTTTATAAGGTTAATAAATAGTTTAAGGTTTAAAAAAAGAATAAAGGTTAGGTTTTAGTTTATAGCGAAAGGTTAACAGCATGCCCTAAAATTTGCTGATTACCCCGCTAAAAAAAAGCAGCAGGCAATAGCTTTTTTACTCGTCTAAACAATAATAAAAATTAATATTATTGTTAGAAAAATCTCAATATTTTAAAGTAAAAAATATTTAAAGAAAGATAAAGAAGTTTGCTAAACCTGCTCGCGGTGTTTTCAGCCGAGCTAATAATATCAGATCTGTTTTATTAAAGTCAAAGCTACTCTTTACGTATAATAATACTATTAAAATTTAAGATAATAGCTAAGATAATGTTTTTAGCAGTATTTTTAAATAAGTTTAGGAATGTTTTAAATTAAAGAATCATATGCTTTCTACGTAGTGCTTTTGTAACCTAGCCATTTAACCTTATAATAAAGCATTTTACAAGTTTCTCTTAGTTTTTTTATCTAAGCATAATCTATAATCTTATTAATAATGAATTTTTTAATATTGTCTTTAGTAAGCAGGCTAAGGCTAAGTTATATAGCTATAGCTTGCTTTTTAAACATAAGAGTAAAGTATTTAATAGAAATGTTAAGGTTTTATCTAAGCTAAGTAAGCAGATTAACTTAATATTTAAGTTTGCTAATCTTTTTAAAGATATAGAATAGTCCTATTTTGCGGAATATAAGCTTAGTCTAATAGTTTAAATAGTATCTGCAGGCGCTTAGCTTAGCAAGTTAAATATAAATATAATTATTTTTTTGCAATATTAAAGGCTTAATATAGTAATCATTGTAGTAGATTTTTATCCTTGCTTAAGCTATCTAAATAAACTTAGCAGCCTTTTTACATGCTATCTAATATTAATAAGCAAAGCTTTGCAAAAAAATAATGCTAAAGATAAGCAGGTTAAAGTTGCAAAGCTAGCAATTATATAAAACAATAAAGAAAACCTATCTAATAAAAACAGAGCAAAAGGTGTTTATAACGAAGAAAATATAAAAGAGATTGTCTTCCTATAGGCAAAAATCGTATAAAGCTCCTATCGCCGCAACCAAAGCAACTATTACTATTTAAACTATTTTCTTAGCTTAGCTATTGGCAAAAAGATAATACGCAGCAATTATACAAATTTGCATACTAATAGCCTTGCAAAGTTCTGCCCAAAGTTCACTGGTAAACTTTGCGTCTATATTTAATATAAATATATTAAAAAAACCCCATATAAAATATATGCATTTAATATAAGCCCTTGCCCATTATTTGCTTATTTAAATAGCCTTGCCTAGCAATCTAATTATAAACTTTAACATTTTGCAAATTACAACTAAAATAAAATCATTGCCTTTAAAAAAGGGGGGTAAGCTAATAATAAAGTCTAGGCAAATAGTTAAAATAGGAATGTTAAGAGTATTAATTAAAATAAGATTGCCGAATTCAGGCTTTTTTAATTATTTAGTTAAATTATAGACAGCGTAGGCTGCAATATATTTATATATAGCTTTTTATATGCTATAGAAGAAAATAATATTACAAAGAAAATAATAAACGCAGTTTTTGCCTATGTATATGCACTTATTATAAACTATATATATAACACAGGGTATTATTTTTGCAGAGAAAATAAGCCTTATCTTTTTCTTATCTATAAAGTATAGCAATTAAGTCTTAAAATATAAATAAAAGTTATAAATGTTAAAGCGTAGCTTATTATTATTGCTAACTAAGTCTTTTGCCAAAATAAAAATGCGCTAATAAATACCTTTAAAAAATAAATCTATTTTAAATACCTTAATCAAATCCTTAGTTTAACTGCGTAAAAGTTGCAAAATATTTATAATTTATTTATTATGCTTAAAAACGTTAATTTTAAGTATAAATAGATTAAAAGTCGGTTTTATATTAGCTGGCAAAGGCGGAATTATTAGAATTAACTATTTAATTTAATCTAATACCTAGGGTTATATAAGTTATATTTTAACAATAAAAGTCTCTAGGTGCTTAAAATATACCGATTAATAATCTTTAATTAAATTAGCCTAAAGTTAAGGCAGGATTAGTAATAGGCTAGTAATAGTAGTTATTGTTGCATTGGGCAAAGCTGATTATTAATCTTTAATAGTGTTTGCCTTTACTGGTAGCTTAGCTAGGAGACAAGCTTAATATTGCATAATAATATATATATATACTAGCGGTTTGATTATATATTAAACAAGGCTTTATATTATAAAAAAAGCAGATTTATTATTAGTTTTAAGAAAGCGTAACAGCGCGTTAGCATTAGTATAATGCTTACTTAGCTAATATACTACTTATAAATTATAAGCAAAATAATTAAAAAAAAGCCTCTACTTTATAATCCTACAAATATTATAAAATAAGCGGTTTTTAAAACTAAAGGCATCTATAATTAATCTATAGTTAATAATAACGATAATCTTGCTATAATCTAAGTAATAAAAGCATTTTTCAAAAGCTTAAACTAATCTTAAAGCCTTAAGCTCTAGTATAAAATAATTTTTTTCTGCTATAGTTAGAGTTTAAGATAAGAATAAAATTAGTTGACTGCGCCTATTATCCTAAACTTAATATAAGCCAGCTTTAATCCCAAAAGCGCTAGTGTTTATATAAAAGTAAAATAGCTTAGAATAGTTAGGGAAAGCTAGATTAACTATGCTAATTAAGCAATCTTTTAATTTTTCCTAGGCAGTTTGTGTTTTTTTCTAAAGAACGTTAATATACTTTTATTGCTTTTATTAGTTCTCAAATTCCCATTTTATTAGCGGTAAAATAGGTAGTAGTGCTGCCTTAAGAGGAAAGGCTTTGTGCTTAGCTTAATTTTTGTGTTGGTAACCCTTTAGGGGAGTGCTTTTAAATCTAATGATTTTTAGCTTAATAAAGAGATTAGCAATTATTATATAGTTGAAGATAAACTTTTAATAATATCTTATAAGACTAAGCCTTAATTTAAAGGTTTTTAAGCTTATTAGCATAGCTAAATTTTTAATAGCCTTTATCTTTTCCTTTGTAGTTAAAAAACTTAGATAAAAAACGTAATAGCCTAAAGCGTGAATATTTTGCTGGGTAAAATAGCATTTTGCAAAGGATATAATATAATTAAAGTTTTTTAAAATAATAAAAACTACTTTAAGATAACTAAGGTAGTTTTAAATAGTGTGGAAAAAGATAATAATATTATTTATATAGACTAAAATAAAAAGCTATAAATATTGCCTAAAGAGAGTTTTTATGCAGTGTTAGAAAAAACTTAGAGTAATTGCAAAGCTTATGAAAATAATTGTAAAGTGTTGAAGTTTTTAGTAGGGAGAAACGAAGATTGTCTTTTATTTATTTTTTTTTGCTAATAGCTGCTGAAAGAAACCCTTAAGCATATTTATAATAATAAAAATAAAATAGCCTTTAAGAAATGCTAAAATATTATCTTGGCGTAATAGAGGATAATTATAAAGAAGCAATTTTAAATTAATATAATATAAGTTAATAATTATATAAGGTTTTTTATTGCAGTATACTAGAAAAGCTGGCAAAGCTACAGGGTAAATATCTCCTAATAGAACGTTCTCTATTACTTTGGCATCTTTAAGGGGGTTTATAATAAGGTTAAAATTTCAGCGGTTTTTCTTAGAAAGGTTATATAGCTGTTGGAAAAGGTCGTTTAACTAAGCGTCTTCTTTAAAAGAAACTTTTATATCAATGTTATTATTAAATCATTTAAGATAAGGATTAAATAAGCAATAATAACGAAAGATAAGTTGGCAAATTTCGTTTTTAAGTTCTAAGCTTTAACAATTAGAAATGTCTGCTTTATTAATATTAAAATTAAAATCTAATATAAGTAAGTAAAAAGGATATTTATTTGGATAGCAGCTCTTTAGTTTCTTTTTTGGCAGCTTATTTCCTAAGAGGTTAATAATAAAAATAGCGGTAATATTGGTTTTATTATTTTTAAAGGTAAAGAACGTTTTTGCGTTGTAGGTTAATTTTATTCTTTGTAATACTCTTAAACTTTATTTCTTGCAAAAAGTAACAGATACTTTGCTAAAGTTAAAGATTTAAATAAAATTTATTTATTTATCTAAATAGGCGTTGGGAAAAGAAGTATACGCTATTTTGCAAAGATTAGTAATAGGGATAGGATTAATAAGATATTTGTTTGGATATATAGGCAAGGGTTAATATTAGATTTAAATAGTATAATTTTCTTTTAGCAGTAAAACAACGTTTTTAGCAGCTTTAAGTTATGCTATCTTTTATTTTATTTTTATAGCTTTAATGTAAATAGCTTAGATTTTTTTGTTAATATTGCTAATGTAAAGGGTATTATTGCATTTTTTGTTTCCTTAAAATATATAAAGGCGATTGCCTTTAAAGAAGTTTAGGCCTAATAAAAAGCCACAAAAGAGATTATTTATAAAATATGCTCTTTTAGTGATAGTTTATAATATCTTGCCTTTATTAGGCAGGTTAATTAGCAGGTTAATAAAGTAGGTAAGTTTTAGGCTTTTTTTAATGCTGCTGAGGTAAATAAGTATATTGAGTATAGATAAGGAATAAGTTAGGTAATAAAAGGTAAAAGTTTATTTTAAGATAAGATTAATGAGAAAAGCAGTATTTAATATCTTAAAGAAATATTTTTTAGCAAGTAAATAAATAATAACTTATAAATGCTTAAAATGTAAAGGGTTTTAAATAAACGTAGCGGGTAATAATGCTAATATTGGCATATAATATATGTTTTGCGTAACTTAAATAATAATAGTTAATCTTTTAACAGCTTTATTAGAAGGTGCCTTATTATTAATAAAGGTTAATCTCTTTTTTTAATATAAATATGCCATTAGTTTAGGTATATCGCAGTATTGTCTGCTTTTAAAACTATTAATAGCTTATTTAATAAAAATAAGGTTAGGCATAAGAGCAAGCTATATAATAGATATATTAGCAATAATAATAGTAATAAGAGGGAACTGCTGCTACAATGGCAAAGGCGTCCCTTAGGCTTGCTGCCTAATTATTTTTCTAAATTAGGCTTTCTATTAGAGTACCCAATATTTTCCTTAAAGAAGTTGATATAATTAGCGTTATTTATTTAATAAAACCTATAGATTTCATTAGCAATTTTTTATAGCATAAACTTATTTTAATAGTTATTGTTTAGGCTTGTGAGATAGGCTTTAACCGCAGGCTTAGCATTATTTATATAAGCATAGTGGTTTTGCTTATTTAACTTAGCGTTGTAGGTAAGTTTGTTTAAATCTCTGATATAGTTAAAAGAAGGTTTAGCATTAAACTGCCCTTTGTTTTTAAATGCTCTCTAATTGTAGCCTTTATTGTTATAGAAGGCTTTGTTATTATAAAAGCTTTTATTGCTGAATTTTTTGGCATTTTAATCTTAATTAGCAGGCAAATCGCAACATTTAACATTGTTGCCACTGCAATCATTTTAACAATTATAGTTTTAATTATAATTATTGCAGCTAGCGTTGCTATATAAATTACCATAGTTATAGTTATTATAAAGTTTATTATACCAAACTTTATTACTTACTTAATTGCAGAAGCTATATAATTAGTTCTTAAAAGCGTTGTTTTTCTTTTTTTCTTTTTGCTACTTTTATTAAACATTATACTGCTTACATTAGATTAATTAGCAAAATTCCGCTAGCGTATTATTATCCTTGTATAAAAAAACAGTTATTTGCAGCAAAGAATCTATTTAAGCGTGAATATAGCAAACTTAAGCGTTTTTGTCTACGTTTCCAGCCTTATTATAAAGATAGATCTTTTTATTAATATAAGTTTAAAGAGGCAATCTATCCTTATTATTAAACATATGCACTAGTAAATTAACCTGCTTTATTAAATTACTACAATCTTTGTAAAATTAGCTTTAAAACTCCTTAGGCTAGTCGCTTAAGCTATAGCTTAACTTTATACATTAAGCTTGCGACAAAAATATAAACCAACGCATACCTTTAATATTATCTTTATTAATAATATTAATAAAAAAATTAAACAATATCGCTTATTCTCTATAGATTTAAGCTAAATGCTTAATTTTAGCAATAAAACCATTAATTATTTTGTCGTTAAACTTAAATATCTTTAATTTTAGCCTTATGCTAGCTTAGTATAAGAAATTGTACAAGCTATGGTTATTAAAATGGCGCAGGCAAGAGGATTTACAGCTATAGCGTTATTAAAACAGATGGCTCCCTATCTTTAATTTTAATTGCTAATTTTTAGGGCGAAACGGTTATCAAAATCACTAATAATAAGGGGATTGGGATTTCTAATAGTTAGGGCGCTAATGCTTAGTTAAGGGATATATTGCTAAAAGTTCTAATAAGCGCTTAGGAACCTTTAAGGTATAGTAACTAGGCAATTAAAGAGTAACGCTGCCTAAGAATCTCTTAAGGAGATATTAAAACTGGGTTAGATTTAATGCTGGGTTAAGGTTACCCTAGAGGTATTATTTAGTTTGCAACATTTATTTTTATTAAACGCGTTTGATATCTTTGGCTAAAACTTTGCAGATATAAAAAGAGATAAGTTAAATTATAGCAGGTTAAAGCTTTATAAATATATCAAAACCTATAGCTTATTTAACTACATAAATAATAACAGCATTATATCAAAAGTCTAAATAAAAGTAGAAAGGTTCTTAAACTTAGTTTCCAAAAGGGCGATTTTCAAGGACGGGTTAAACAAGCGGTCCTCTAAAAGTCCAATCGCCAACAAAGAGTTAAACGAGCGAATCTCTAAGAGCTTAGCTTATAAAAGGTTAATTAGAGTTTAGCGAAGGGTTGCTAAGGCCACCTAGAGCAAAAGCTATAGTATTAAGTTGGGCAAATGTACTAGGATTAGAGAAGAGATTAAAATTAAAATTAAAGTTATTATTATTATTAGTATAGCTGCTAAAATATAGACTTTCTAAGAATAGCAAAGTAGGAAAAACAGCTTTGATTTAAGAGTTAAAAAGACTAAGACAGTTAAAAGGCAAATATAAAGGAGACGAGGTAAACGCTTGCAAAGGCAAAGATAGGTTTAAAGTATATAATGGAGCAAAAGAATCAGTTACGCTCCGCAAAAGGAAGCTAAAAGATATATAAACTAAAACGTCGTTAGCTTGTCGTTCCTACTTTATAAACTCCTCTAAAGGTTTTTGCTATTTAAACAAATATTAGATAATACTAGTATTATTAGACAATAAAAGCTCTAAGTATTTAATGCAACTAAGCGCGCTTTCTTTAATACTAGCAACTGCCTTTAAAGCAGGCGTATTTAAAGCTTGCTTTATTAACTTAATATTAGATTATAATAAAAAAGATAATTTAAAAGTAAGCTAAAATTATAGTTTAAGTTTTTTAAACTAAAATAGATCGCTTAGTTTCTGCCATTAAACTAAAAACGCAGAAAAGCTTTAAGGGTGCATTTCCTACTTTAACGGCTACTATTCCTTAGATAAATTAGAAATAATATTTTTGCTTAGATAATAGGCGCAATCAAGGTTGTTTAACTAAACTTTCGTCGCAAAAGCCAGCGGGGATTATCATATAAATCGCAAAAGCTATTACGCTCGTAATTATCGTAATTTTAATAGGTTGCTCAAAGCCATTTAAAGGAAAAGAAGAGAGAAATGCTTATATATAATTAACGTTTATTAAAGGTAGATAAAGTTAAGATAATTTTAATCAACTAATCTTATCCAAAGTTCCTTTAGCATAATTAATCTAATTGAGTATAATCTTATAGGCTAAAAGTGCGTAAGGACTAGGGAAAGAAAGGTTGTTTTAGGGCCGTCGAAAGGGTATCCTTCCAACAGGGCCAAGGTCTTCAGCCAACTAACCTTTATCAATCAAAAGAGAAAAATATATTATAAGTAAACTTATAAGGGCTTTTTGTCGCTAGTAAACTAAATTAAGTCGTTAATTATTTGATAGTTTATTTAACAAGTCGTTTAAAGAGAGAGATTGCCAGCGGGGCAAAGAGCTTTAAATTGGGTTTTTTTGATAAAATCAAAGGATGAGCGTAGCTACTATGTAATGCGAGCGTATATTACGATAGCTTCTAACACTAAATAGACGAGGTCTTTAGTAGAAAGCCAGTCTATTTAATTATGTTGTACAAAAGCGTATGTGTGTTGTTGAGAAGAAACGGTAGCGTGCGCTAGCTAATGGGAAGAGTCTAAGTGTACAGCGGGGGGACCCGTATTACGTAATAGGGATGCCTAACAGAACCTAAAGCTCTTTTACTGCGCTTCATGCACTTTTACATAGTGCTCCTCTAGCTCGTCCTAGTAAACGACATTAGATCTCAGGCTCTGTCTTGAGCGGCCCCCAGGCTACCGGCCCCCGTCTTCACCATGCGAATCCTCTGTCTACATGCTATGGGCACGAACAGCCAAGTAAGCACAACCCCACAACCCCCAACACCTATCCTCGGTGATTCTTAGAGACAAACAGACGTGCTGATCTTATCGGAAAGATGTTCGAGATGCAGACATGTGCGTTCTAAACCTTCCACAAATTTGTCAGACACTGCAAGACTTCCAATCTCTGCCATAGAACTTAACCAGACCCGCCGCTAGCTGCACTGCGACAACAGCTTGGGCAGTCACAAACGCATCATTACGACTTCATCGACGGTGGGGAGCACAGCCTGCCTGCCCCCGGTGAGCACAGATCCACTACCAATCTCGCGCGCTCGATCGTCTGACCCCGTCTCTCCTAGGCGCAGAAGCCGTCATCGCCCCCGGTGACGCCCTCGCCTATTACGACCCAACCTCGGCCGACAGCGTCCTGACAGCCATCAGCGACCTCTCGGAGTGGATTGAAGAGAACGGCCCTTTTGACGGTGTCATTGGCTTCTCGCAGGGCGCTTCCTTGGCCGCCATGGTACTGGCTTGTGCACGATACGCGAACCCCCCACCTTTTGGGTTCGCGGTATTCATCTGCTCGGGGCTGCCGTATTGCGAAGAGGCCCTCCGCAATGGGGAGCTGAAGTTTCTGAGAGCCGAGAACGTAGATGGACCTGTCGTTCATGTGCCCACGGCGCACATAGTAGGATCAAAGGACCCAGACGTGAGTTCCAGTAAGGCGCTCGTAGAGTTGTGTCAAACGTCGGGTCGGGTGGTGATGGACCATGGTGCTGGGCACGAGATTCCACGAGTGCATATGGACATTACTCAAGAAATGGTTAGAGTGGTGGAGCAGGTCTCAATGGAGGCTACATTGGGACAGTAGAAATCGATCCAGATAAACGGATATGGTGAGAGAAGAATGTTGTTTGCCCGCTAGACCGAATGAGCTGAGAGACCTTGTCATTGACGTACATTAAGTGCCATCTTGATATACAATACTACCGGATATTAGACACCTATTCAATTGTAAATTCAGTGAACCGAAAACTTACGAGTCCTTGGGATCCTGTGTAGTACGATATGAAAAGCGCATCGCGAACGCAACAGGCAATTCTGCCCAGCCAAGGAGTACCAACGCACCAACATCCGCACATCTTCCTCCAGGGAGTTTCGGCCTTTTGAGGAGACATTGTAGCTTTTCCAATACTTGGGTTGGATTTACCAAGTCCACAACTCGGTGGGCATATAGAAAAGCGATCAATGAATAGATGGTTGCAATCGGGCTGCCGCAAACTAGCTAATGTTTGAAGAGCTTAGTATCTATCGTGCTGCCACTTTCATGAAAACAAACAAGACAGAACACAAAACCGATGCGGACTCTGCTCATCAGGATACTGTTACACTCCTCCGCTCTGACGTCCTTGTTCCTGTCTTCACAAAAAAAGAGTCGGGAGTTTGCGGTAGGAAGGGATGGGTGCCACCTGGGCAGCTGGCAACGTATTGCTTAAGGACCTACCTGGCTACTACCCAAGGTACTATGCAGGTTAATCTGAAGAAAAAAGAAATTTGAAAAAGAATTAAAAATAAATAAAAAAGGGAAATGAAAAAACATGCAAAATCGTGTCATCCCAAATCATACCTAGACGTCATCAGAGAGACGGAGACCTGATTGGGACTGGTGGACTTGCTGGAACAAAAACAACTAAAATCCACACTATGCTGTGTAGTGAGGATCCTTCTGTTCAACGGTGTTGTTTCGAACAATCCTATTGCGCTTTGCATGCCCAAGCAGGACTAAGGCAAGCCCCCTACCTTGAGCATCCTCCAGACAAGACTGACGTGAGCGAGTATGTGACAAAGGAAACAGGCTAGAGGTGTTTCCTTCTGGATCAGTTCGCCGTATGCAGGGCCATCTCTGCTTGCCGTGACTTGTGTGCTTACTGCATACGCCTTTTACCCGTGGATCAACGGCGGCAGAACGTGGCTGAAATTGGCTTTAAACTAACGACGAAAAGAAACCCACTAATTAGCAGGCCCGATGAGAGTTCTGACCTTGGCTTGGCAGCCTCTATATGACAATGTCGTAAGCATGTAAGCGAGAATGGCTTCGCTGGGCCCAGGCTAAAGGTGCTTTTGTTGGTAGGGTCTCACTTGGTTAAATAGTGCACTATTGGTTATGCAGTTTATTTGTAGTTGGTGGTAGTTGGAAGAAAGGGAGGCTATTTACGTTGGGGAACAAGGCCACAAAAGATGGCTTATGTCCCCCTCTATTCTACACTAGCCGTAGCCAGCTAGCGCCAGTCCGCGTTAGACTAATCCTCTAATTAGGCAAATATAAGCCTAGTCTTTTCTTCTAGCTATAAACCTACACTAGCAGTTTTTTTCTTTTGCTAGCTATATAATTATATACTTTCTTTTACTATTATACAAAAACGTCTTAAATAGGCAATTGCCTACCTAACAAAGTTAGCTATATATATATACATTTCTTTTTCTTATCCTCCTTTCCTTTCTTTCTTTTATTACTTTAATTTATAGCTCTTTTTATAAATTCTTTTATTTATATAGCTAGTTAATTATTGTTAATAAGCTGCTTTAAAGCTTAATTAAGCAATGCTTTGGTTATAGCATTAGCTAGGTTATTATCTCTATTAATTTATTTAATTTCTAAGATCTCTCGCCGTTTATATAATTAACAAAGTGCTATTATATTAATTATTAAACGCTTCTTTTTTATTATACTAAGTGTAGGTTTATAGCTGGAAGGAAGGAACGGGCCTACGTTTGTCCGGCTGGAGGACCGGTCCGCCGCGGACCAGCGCTAGCCGGCTACGGCTAGTGCGGAACGAAGGGGGACATAAGCCACCTTTCGTAGCCTCGTCCCCCAACGTAAATAGCCTCTCTTCCTTTCAACAACCACCAACTACAAATTAACTATATAACTAATAAGTGCATAATTCTACTAAGTAAGACTCTATTAACACTGATTAGTGGTTAAATTAGTTAATTATAAACAGCAAGATAAAAGAGATAGTTTACCTCTAAAGCAGTTTGCTAATAGCATGCACGTTAAGATCTCGTGAGAAAAGGTACTATGCTAATCTTTATAACTAGCTTTTGTTTGTATGTTATGCTTGCTAGGCGTTCTTAACGTAGAATAATATTGCAAATAGCTTTATGACCCCTTTAACAACTATACCTAGCAATACGTATGTTATTATCTTTGTTATGCTTTGAGAACTAGTCTTTTCTGCAACAATAACAATTTTCCCAAATCTTACAATCTTTCTCTATTATATAGTTAAAATGCATTTGCCAAAACTTAAAAGATTATACTTTGTTACCCCAGCAACTACTCTGTTATTCACTCTGCTATTCACTTATTTACACAAAGAACCCCTTTAAAAGTAAACGGAACATATAGGCTGAGTTTCCCCGGCGTTGCTCCCTTTTGCATAGTTCTATTTTATACCCTTTGGCAATAGTCTACTAATATATTAAACCCCTTTTCAACTAATTAACAACCTTTCTTATCTCCTTATATAATTATTAACAATGGTAAACGACAAAGGGTCTACCTAAGGGTTGGTTTTTGCCCTTGGCAACTTTATATATAAGAACCTTATAGAAGAAAGCTGAGTTAATAGGACTAATTAGTTTATTATTGATCTAACCCTTTGGTTTGCCCCCCTTATAGTAGACTTAATTAACGCATACTTAATAACTTTAATTGTAAAAGTAATATATAATTATACTATTAAGAAGCTTTATAATAATAACTTTTTTTATGCTTTTTAAAAGAAATTTAATAGGTAGACTAAAGAGATATTTAATGCAGTTAACCAAAGTTTCTATTGCAAGTTAAAGAGACTTTTTTGCGAATAAAAAGTTTATATTAGAAAGAAAAAAGGTAAAATAAGATAATAGTTTGTAGCTTTCTTTGCAATAGAAGACTTACCCCTTTAAAATAAAAAAGAGCTTAAGGCGATTATCTTTAAGCCTAGTACCTGCTTGCTATTGTAATTATTTAAGGCAGTAAAAGCTTTTTTAATAGAGTTTGTTAAGGAGGCAATGGGATTATAACAATGACCTTCTCCTCTACTAGACTAACTTCCCCCTCCTCCCCCTTAATCAGATTAACTTACTCCTTAGACTTATAACTACTTTTTTTAACTACGATAGCTTTCCTATTCTAACTAGGCGACTATATTATTACCTATATAAGAGAGAGAGAATATTAGGGGATATAATAAACCAGCATATTAATGTAGATCTTTTAATCTGCTTAAGGAATCTATTTATATATATGTATAATAAGATTAATTATACTTAGCAACAAATACACTTTTACTTTAAACCTCTTCTTTAAAGTATAACTTATATAAGACTTTTTCTTTTTATTCTACTAGGAATAACCTAATTAACTTTAACCTATTTTCTTTGTTTGTAAAGATATAAGATTGCGAGAAAGCATATATAAATGAATTATATAATTTGTTAAATAACAAAGTGTGGATTTTCTTTAGTATCTGCTGGCATATAGGCATTATTGCTAAGCAATTCTACGCTATGTTTCTTTATACCCTTATAAGTTAGGCTAAAACCTACTATATTTACTATATTAAGTGGTAGGATAGTTTTGCAATAGTATATTAAAAGATTAAGAAGCACTTTAATACAAAGGTGAATTATTATTATTATTATATTAACTAGACTTTTATAATATTTATTAAAATAAGGCTGCAGCTACCTAAAAAGAGCCTTTATAAGGTACTCTAGGCTTTACTTAATAAGCTGCAGCTATGCTAACGCGCCTTTAGCTTTAATTTTAAAGGTAAGAGAGCTTTGAGGACTATAGTAATCTAGGCATGCTGTAGAGTATATAAATTTAAGTATGCTTTTTTTAAGCTAGCAAAGAAGTGTAAGAAATTGTTTTTAAACCTGCGTTTATTGGTTAAAACCCACCTTAATTATCTTTTTCTTTACTAAATAATTACTAATAAATTAAACAAAGAGCTTTATGACTAATATTATTTAGACCGCTATTATAATAACAACCGCAGCTAAGGCTTCTTTTATGGTAAAGGAGGCTTTTGTTTGCGTAGTGGCTATTGTGGCAGCGGCTGTGGCAACGGCTGTGACTTTGGCAATTGCAACTATAGCGACCGCAGTTAGGGTAACTATTATGGCAACTAGAAGAAAAAGTATTATATTTGTGGCAAAGAAGGTTGCTGGTTAATTAAACACTTGAATAATAAACGCTGCTAAGCAAAAGATTAGTATATTGCTTAATATAAGTTTATAAGCATATTAGCAAATAAGTTTATAATTTTCTTAGCAGACTATAAAAAATATAATTTTAATCAACAATAGCTATAAGGTAATAATAATTATAAGGACTTTGGTGAAAATAACAAAGACGGCGCTGCTATTACTTAATATTTTATAAACCAAGCGTTCTTATACTATATAATAAGTAATAATGCTTTTAGCCTCTCTAAGGCAAATATTTTAGCTATATAGTTTCTTATTAAAGACTATTATTTTAAACTTTGTTTTTAAGGTATTTTTTTTGATATAAGTGCTGCAAAAGTGTTAATTGCTGGCAAAGAGCAGTGCATAGCCTTTTAATATAAAGACCCGTCTCTTTAGATTAATGAGGCGGCCGCTAGCTAAGCCTCTATTAAATTTAGTAAAAGATTAATAGTAATATTAATTAGCATTATCTCTCTTTATATATTTATTAGAAAGATTATTTTTTATGTTTTTAAAACCCTTATACTTTTTTTTTTCTGCCTTGCTAATATAAACCGTTTAAGAGTATATTTTAATAATATTATAAATAAGTTAATTAAAGGCAATAAAGCTTTTTTAATGGTTTGCAAATAGGGCTATTTATGGTTTTTTTTGAGCAAAATGGAATAGGCAGGAGCTTTCTTCTTAGAAGCTGAGTTATAATAGCTTTATCGTTGTTTTGGCTACTTAGCAATGAGTTGGCTATATTGAATGTTGATAAAGGCGGGGCATAACAACGTTGATGAGAAGGCATTGCAATTGATTGAGAAGTTTTACTACTACTGCTAGAT
Organism: Dendrostoma leiphaemia; assembly: GCA_026120015.1. Classification (NCBI taxonomy): domain Eukaryota; kingdom Fungi; phylum Ascomycota; class Sordariomycetes; order Diaporthales; family Erythrogloeaceae; genus Dendrostoma; species Dendrostoma leiphaemia. The sequence continues at coordinate 14,731 of JALRMF010000268.1, read as the reverse complement.
AAATGGCTTAGCGCTATAACGATTTAAGTTTATATTATATAACAACTATAATTTTAATTATAAGATCTTGGTTAACGTAATGTATCTAAACGGCTGTTTTGTTCTTTATATTGTTAATGCCTCTATAGCCTTCCAAGGCGTATATTTCCTTTTGTTTATATTAGCCAAAGTTACGTAGGAAGCTTTATGCTAACTTTAGATTAACACTTATTAAGGCTTATTAAACATTATTATATATAACGCTAATATAAACTTTGCTTTAATAGAGTTTAGAAACAAGGTTAGGCTAATAGGGGTTATATGTAAATAAGTGTCTATAAAGGCATACTAATTAATAGGTAAATTAAAGAGATATTATGGCTTTTTCTACTAAGCATTTGAAATTTTATACGCTGAATTAGCTAGCATTATATTTAACGATGCTATTTTGCAAATAGCTGTTAAGGTTGTTAACAATATAGCAGAACCTAACGGCTTAGTGCCTATACTTTTAGTCTTTAGCGCCTACCCCTAAATTACAATAGACTTTCCTTTATTGCCTTTAACTTTTAAGCAGGCAGAGGCTATTTGAAAAGTTATAAGAGCTTTTTGTAAAGCATTAGCTAAGCGCTAAGTAAGTAATGCCTTTAATACTAGAAATGGTTCTATAATAAATGCAATACTATTTCTTCTCTTAAAAAGTGAAGTATATATATAGCGAAAAAAGGAAAAGTGGCAAGGCTTTTATAAAATTGTAGCTATTAATAGTTATAATGTTACTTTAAATATAGTTAATAAACTTATCATCTTCTAATCTACCCTTCTCTAATTATACTATTAAGATTATATAAACCTTAACCTTTTTTTTTCTCCTTAGAATAAAAATGATAAAGCCGTTAACGACAACGCTAAGGCTACCGCTAACAAAAAGATGGCGCCTATGCTGCCCTAGCTATATAAGCAAAAATAGCTATTAGGCTTTAAAAATAAACTAAAAGAGAAGGTTACTGCTTATATTACTACTACTGCTTATATTATAAAAAAAAAGAAAGATAACTATAAACTAGCTATTAAACTATAAAATAATAGCATTATTATAGCGCTGGGACCCTTATTTAAAAAGTTTGATATATATAAGGTAAAGGATTTTATTAGCTGGGGTATCTTTAGCTTTAAGCAATATAACGAGGCTAAGCATAGCAGCTATTATATATTTAAATCTTATATTATTTAAAAAGTTAAGGGCAAAACCTCTAAGCCCTATAAGAAGTCTTGCCTTATTATCTAAGGCTATAATAATATAGCTAAAGAAGCTATCTTTATACAATTGCCTATAATTTAGCGTGCAAGCTAGCGTTTGCTTTTTGCCTTAGCACCTTTATTTTTAAGTTAAAAAATAACGCTCTTATTTTGTAATATTACATAGGCTTACCTATAATTATAAATAAAATTATTTTATACTATTTTAGCTGCTGTTTCAATTAAATTAAAATATAAATACTCTGCTAAAATAATTATTTAGGTAATTAAACTATTGTATAGCATTGTTAAGGCAGGAGTATATTGGTTTACAATATACTAAAGCTACTACTAAGAGAAGCTAAGCATAAAGACATTAACCTATAACCTATGTCTTTTAATTATAAAGGGGCTATTATCATTGTTTAGTTTAGTAAGCATATAAATAAATGATACCCTAATTTTAACAATAATCTTTTTTGCGGCTGCTAAAGATAAAAAGCTAAAGAAGGCTAAGTTTTAAGTAAAACTTAAGATACTGCTAATAGTAAAAACATTCTTTAAGTTTAATAGCGCTAAGTTATTACTTAATAATAATAACCTTTTTCTATAATAAAAGGGTTAAGGCATAAAGATTATTATTATTAATGCTAAGTTTTTAGACTACGCTTAATGCTACCTAGAATAAAAAGCCTAAGATGCTTATATTGCCTTAATTTATTAGCTAAAGGCAGTATTTAACCTTTCTGCTATTGTTTAGACTTTAGACCTTAGCAAAGCTAAGTATGCTATGCTAAATAAGCGTTTTGCTTAGTAAGCAGGCAATCTTTAATAAGGCTTATAGTATATGCCCTTTAATCTCTCGACCGCTAAACTCTTTATATTTACAGATAGCTTATTTGCAAATAACAAAGATTTAAACTCTTAGATTAAATTTATATTTATTTTTGCAAATAAGGTTATCTATATAAACAATTAATTTACAATTTAAAACAATCTTATCCACTAAAGCTTTACTAAGTGCAAAAGAGTTATTTAAAGCGTTTTAGCGTTAAAGATCTATGGCATAGTTAATAGTTTTAATATTAAACTGGCAATTACAATGACAGTTTAACTAATTATAAACCAACTTGGTTTTTTACCCATTTCTCTTATTATATATATAGATTTATACTTATTATATAAATGCTTTATTAAGCTTAGTATAATAAAAGAGAAGCGTTTAATAATTAATATAATAGCACTTTATTAATTATATAAATAGCGAGAGATCTTGGAAATTAAATAGATTAATAGAGACAATAATCTAGCTAACGCTATAATTAAGGCGTTGCTTAATTAAGCTTTGGAATAGCTTGTTAACGATAATTAACTAGCTATATAAATAAAAGGATTTATAGAGAAAGCTATGGATTAAAGTAATAAAAGGAGGAAAGAGAGAGAGGATAGGAAAAAGAAGCGTATATATATATAGCTAACTTTGTTAGGCAAGCAATTGCCTCTTTGAACGTTTTTATACGACGATGAGAGGAAGTATACAATTGTACGGCTAGCGAAAGAGAAAAACTGCTAGTATAGATTTATAGCTAAAAGGAAGAAACGGGCTTACGTTTGTCTGGCTAAAGGATTGATCCGCCGCGGACCAGCGCTAGCTGGCTACGGCTAGTGTAGAACGAAGGGGGACATAAGCCACCTTCCGTGGCCTCGTCCCCCAACGTAAATAGCCTCCCTTCCTTCCAACAACCATTAACTATAAATCAACTACATAATCAATAAGTGCACAATTCCACCAAGTGAGACCCTACCAACATTAAGCTTAATAAAGCATTTATATAATAAATATAAATCTATATATATAATAAAGGAAATGGGTAAAAGATTAAGTTAGTTTATAATGAGTTAGATTATTATTATAATTGCTAATCTAATGTTAAAATTATTAACTATGCTATAGATTTTTAACGCTAGAATACTCTAAGTAACTCTCTTACACTTAGTAAAACTTTAATAAATAAGATTGCCTTAAATTGTAAATTAGTTGTTTATATAAACGACTTTATTTGCAAAAACAAATATAAATCTAATCTAAGAGCTTAAATCTTTATTATTTATAAATAAGCCGTTTGCAAATATAAAAAGTTTAACAGTTAAAAAGTTAAAAGGCATATATTATAAGCCTTGTTAAAGGTTGCCTGCTTGCTAAGTAAAGCGCTTACTTAATATAGTATATTTAGCTTTGCTAAAGTTTAAGGTTTAAGCAGCAGCAGAAAAGTTAAATGCCGCCTTTAGCTAATAGATTAAGGCAATATAAGCACTTTAGGCTTTTTATTCTAAATAGCATTAAGTATAATCTAAAAATTTAACGTTAATAATAATAATCTTTATGCCTTAACTCTTTTATTATAAAAAAGATTATTATTATTAAGTAATAATTTAGCGCTATTAAACTTAAAAGATATTTCTGCTATTAGCAATATCTTAGGTTTTGCTTAAAACTTGGCCTTTTTTAGCTTTTTATCTTTAGCAGCTGCAAAAGAGATTATTACTAAGATTAGAGTATTATTTGTCTATATACCTACTAAACTAAATAATAATAGTAGCCCTTTTATAATTAAAAGACATAGGTTATAAGTTAATATTTTTATGCTTAGCTTCTCTTAGTAGTAGCTTTAGTATATTGCAAACTAATATACTCTTGCCTTAGCAATTTTATATAATAGTTTAATTACCTAAATAATTATTTTAGCAAGGTACTTATATTTTAATTTATTTAAAACAGCAGCTAAAACAATATAAAACAGTTTTATTTATAATTATAGGTAAGCTTATATAATATTATAAAGTAAAAGCGTTATTTTTTAACTTAGAAATAAAAGTGTTAGGGTAAAAAGTAAACGCTGGCTTATACGCTAAATTATAAGCAATTACGTAAAGATAGCTTTTTTAGCTATATTGTTATAACTTTAAATAATAAGGCAAAACTTTTTATAAAGCTTAGAGGTTTTACCTTTAATTTCCTAAATAATATAAAACTTAAATATATAATAGCTGCTATGCTTAGCCTTATTATATTACTCAAAGCTAAAAATGCCCCAGCCAATAAGGTCTTCTACCTTATATATATTAAATTCTTTAAACAAAGCTTTTAACGCTATAATAACGCTATTATTTTATAACTTAATAGCTAGTTTATAATTCCTTTTTTCTTTTTTATAATATAGGCAACAGCAGTAATATAAACGGCAACCTTCTCCTTTAGTTTATTTTTAAAGCCTAGTAGCTATCCTTGCTTTTATGGCTAGGGCAGCATAAGCGCCGTCTTTTTATCGGCGGCAGCCTTAGCGTTATCGTCAATAGCTTTATCATCCTTATTTTAAAGAAAAAGAGAAAGGTTAGGGTTTATATAGTTTTAATAGTATAATTAGAAAAGGGTAGATTAAAAAATAACAAGTTTATTAACTATATCTAAAGTAACGTTATAATTATCAATAGCTGCAATTTTATAAAAGCTTTGCCACCTTTCCTTTTCTCGCTATATATATACTTTACTTTGCAAAGAAAAAGATAATATTGCATTTATTATAAAACTATTTCTAATATTAAGGGCATTACTTACTTAGCGCTTAGCTAATGCTTTGTAAAAAGCCCTTATAGCTTTCTAAATAGCCTTTGCCCGCTTAAGAGTCAAAGGCGATAAAGGAAAGTTTATTATAATTTAAAAGTAGGCGCTAAAGACTAAAAGTATAAGCACTAAGCTATTAAATTTTGCTATATCATTAATAGTTTTAACAGCTATTTATAAGATAGCATTGTTAAATATAATGCTAGCTAGTTTAGCATATAAAAATTTAAATATTTAGCAAAAAAAGCTATAATATCTCTTTAATTTACTTATTAACTAGTATGCCTTTATAAATACTTATTTGCATATAACCCTTATTAGCCTAGCTTTGTTTTTAAACTTTGTTAAGGCAAAGTTTATACTAGCATTATATATAATAATATCTAGCAAGCCTTAGTAAATATTAATCTAAAGTTAGCATAGGGCTTTCTATATAACTTTGGCTAATATAAACAAAAGAAAACGTATGTTTTAAAAAGCTGTGAAGGCATTAACGATATAAAGAATAAGGCAGCCGTTTAGATATATTACGTTAACTAAGATCTTATAGTTAAAATTATAGTTATTGTGTAACATAAACTTAAATTGTTATAGCGCCGAGCTGTTTATTTAGTAATAATAGCAGAACTTTTTAATTAATTGCAATGCCTTTTTATTAACGTTATTATGCCCTGCCTTTGTTAGCATTTAATATAGTTAACTCGTTACTGGGTAGCTAAAATAATAATAAAGCTATTGTAACTTGGCTTTTAAAAAAAAGGCTTCTGCCTGCTCTATTTTGCTTAAAAAAAACTACAAATAGTTTTACTTATAAACTATTAAAAAAGCCTTATCGCCTTTAATTAACTTATTTATAATATTGTTAAAATATACTTTTAAATAGTTTATATTAGCAAAGCAAAGAAGAAAAAGTATAAAGGTTTTAAGAACGTAAAAGGTGATTTTTCCGATAAGTGTATAAAGAGAGATAATGCTAATCAACGTTACTATTAATTCTTTACTAAATTTAATAAAAGCTTGGCTAGTAGCTACCTTATTAATCTAAAGAAACAAGTTCTTATGTTAAAGGGCTATGCACTGCTTTTTGCCAATAATTAATACTCTCGCAGCACTTATATTAGAAAGAACGCCTTAAAAACAGAGTTTAGAATAATAGTCCTTAATAAAGAACTGCGTAGCTAAAGTATTTGCTTTAAAAAAGCTAAAAGCATTATTGTTACGACCAAGGCCAAAGAGGTCTGGTTGTGAAGTGCAGGGTTAGGGTTTGCCGAGGCCTTATAAGGACCCTCTGGCAAGGCCGTACAAAGGCCGGCACTTCCTCTTGCCTCTTTAAGATTCAGTTCTATACAGCAGCTATACCTAAGCAATCAATCCTTCCTTTCTCTATAGCTAATATAGTCATTTTGCCTAATAATTCTTTATATTTAATAGTTTTAAATCTTTTTTTATTACTACTTAAAATGCCCCTATAAACAAAACAAAGCACTAATACCTCTAATAAAAAAGGGTTTTTACATTAGGCTACTTAATAACAAATGCTCTAAGAAAAGTTATCTAACTTAAACAGCATATGCTTAAGATAACAACCTAAAGAAATACTTAACAAACCTTTATCTAATAAATTTATTATTCTTAAGCAAACAATTTAAGCTTTACTTAACAATAAGAATAAGAGTTTATTAAAGAATCTAAACCTTACTATTAAGAAACTCTTTATTAATTACACTATAGGCTAATATTAGACTTAAAGGTCTAAGGTTTTAATAGCTTAAAAGGCAGCATTAAGAAAGCTAGATAGTTTAACCAACAAGGCTATTTACGCTTACAGCAATCTTAAGCTAACTGCCCAACGCTAATAAAATATTTACTGCCAAAGCAAAGCCTAAGAAAACAAAGAGCTTTGCAGCCAATATAAGTCTAATTAGAATAAGTTATAAAAGTATTCTTCTAGATTTTAAAAAAACTATAATAATTAAAGACTTGCAGTATTTAAGCAAATTAATAAACTTAAACAATATAAGGCCTAAACACTATAATAATTTTATAAAATCTTAAAAGCTTTGGAATTTCTTATAAAGCTATATTTAACTAATAAGCAATAAGCTTTAACTTTCTTTTATAAGCTTTAGCTATAGTTAAAAAGTAAGCTTATATATACTTACGCTAATTAAAAAATGCCTATAAAGCAATAAGAAATAATTAACCTTGCTAACAATTACTGGTAGGCTATTTTAGAAAAGCTTTGGAAATAATATAAAACTAATCTCTTAGGCAATATATTATTTAAAGCATTAAAATATTATAGGGGAAATAAGCCTTTTAGAGATTCTAACTAACTTAAGAACGCATTATATTATAATTTTAACGATTTTTTATAATCTAGAAATAATTAAGGTTTTAGAGGCTAGGGTTAAGGCTTAAGAGGGAATTGTATTAGTTGTAGTAATTGCAGTGGTTATAGTGGTTAAGGCTGTAGAAATTATTGTAGTAGATTTAACCCTAATAAAAAGGAATTTCTACTAAATTAAGCCGTTGAGGGAAACAGCAATAGTAAGAATTTATTTGGCAGTTGAGATAAAAAACTTTAATGCTACGTTTGTAACTCTTTAGATTACTTTGCTAATACTTGCCCAAATAAAAAAGGGCAGGCTAATTAGATTACTTTTAAAAATAGTAATATAGGCACCTAATAACAATTATAGAGGCTAGAAACCCCTATGATCTAGGACTAAGGAGATAATCTAGCTAAAGAGACACCTAAAACATTAGTTTTAGTAACTATAACAATAACTATAAAGACCTATATTAAAGTGCTAAAGTTATCATTGGTTAAGATAAAAGTTAACATAAACACTTAATCTTTTATTAACTTTATTAGTATTTCTTTTATTAAAAAGCATAATTTAAATAAAGCACCTTTGTTTATTATTCCTTTTATTAAGATTTCTTATGTTTTCGTTAAAATATACAGCGTATACTAGATTTTATTTATTATATTTAATTTTTATAGAAAATATATTAAGCTTTAACGACTATATATAATAATTAAACAAAAGCGATATAAGTTACCTCTCCTTTTTAAGATGCCAGCCATTTAGGAAGAAAAAATGATTTTAAATAGTATAATCTAGCGATAGTATTAAAAGGATAATAGCTCTTAGATTAAGATTATATTAGCCTATATATTTAAGAAAACAATAAAAAACTAAGCATTTTATTATATTGTTATTATATCCCTTAAAAATGATTCTAAGCATATATTAGAGAAAGATAAAAATAGATAAAATATTAGGGGAATGCTTTAAGATAAAACTAAAGATAAACTATATAACTTAGAAAACTTATTAAAATGCTTATATAAATATGCGTTAATGTTTTTTAATTTAAATAAAGCTAAGGGATTACTTTTAAAGCAATAGGCAAACTATGCTATCTTACTTTAAAAAAAAGCAACCCTTTTATATTTTTTTATTTAACGACTTTTTAAAAAAAAATTAAAGATTCTCCACAAATACCTTAAGGAGTAGTTAGCCTATGGTAAAATTTGCCCTAGCTAAAGTTCTGCCAGCGCTCTTATTCTTTTTGCTTTTAAAAGCAATAATAGACTAAGGCTATATGTTAATTATTATAAACTTAATAAAGTTACTATTAAAAACTATTACCTTTTCTTACTTATATTAAAAATCTTAAATTATCTCTTAGGATCTAAAGTATTCTTTAAGATTAATCTTACTAATACCTATTATTAAATCTAGATTAAAGAAGATAATAAGTGAAAAATAGCGTTCTAAATACGCTATAGGCATTATAAGTATTTAGTTATGCTATTTAATTTAATAAATGCCCTTGCAATATTTTAAAGTTATATTGCTAAAGTTCTTAGTAATTATATTAATATCTTTATTATAATATATTTAAATAACATTTTTATTTTCTTGCCAGATAAGAAAACTTACTAAAAGCATCTTTAAACGGTTGTAGATTAGCTGGTGTAAAATGAACTCTATGCTAAACTATTAAAGTATTTCTTTTTTTAAAATAAAGTAGAGTTTTTAAGATTTATTATTAATATCTAAAGTATTTAAATAAACTTTTGGTAAGTTAAAACTATTTAAGACTAATTGATACCTATAATATATTAAAATATTTAAAGCTTTATTAGATTTTGCAATTTTTATTAACGCTTTATCTACTAGTTTTTAAAGATTACGCAGCTTTTAATAAGCATGTTAAAAGGCATAAAGCGGGGTTGAAAACCTAGATTGTTTAATCTAAAAGCACTAAAATATATACTAGCTCTTAACGCTTTTTATTAGCTTAAATTAGCTTTTTATACTGCTTTACTCTTATGTTATTTTAACCTAGGGAAACTTTACTAATTATAAACTAATGCTTTTAGCTATATTATTTTAAGCATTCTCTCTTAAGCATAAAAGAAGAATAGCAAAATAGCATAGCATTTAATTGCATTTTAGTTTAGAAAGCTAAGCAATGTAGAGAGTAAATAGGGGATATATAACCAAAAGATATTTGCTATTGTATTATTATTTAAGCAATAGTAATATTACCTAGAGGGAGCTAGATTTCCTATCTTTATTCTTTTAAATTATCTTAACCTTAAAGGATTTATAAAAGCTAAAAAGCTAATAATAAAATAAATCTATTAGCTTATATATCTATTAAGGTTTAATTTCCAAATTAAATATATCCTAGGCAAAAAGAATCTAGCCAATGCGCCGTTTTAGAAACTAAATTATATTAAAAAGTATTCTTAATTGCTGCTGATAATTTTTATAGACTTTTATTTTAAGGTTATTGCTTTTATTTAAGCTAGCATTATAATTTTAAAAAGTCTAAAAGCTAAAGATTAGTTAAACTTAGCTAGTTTGCAATTATATTTAATTATATAAATATATAGTATTAAAATATGCAATAGCATTTAAGAGTATAGTTAAGCAAATATACAAGACTTATTTAATAATTAGCTTAATTTTGTAAACCTAGTGCTAGGTAAAAAATAATTATTTTTAAAAGGCTTAGCAAGCATTGTAGCTATTAGCCTTAACATATATACTATATTGCTTTTCTTTTTATTAATAAAATTAATATAAATTGGATAAGAGCTGGATTTAGGGATTTAAGAGATTAGATATGCACTTTTTAGCAACTGCTTTAATATATTACTTTAAAAGTATAAGGTAAAAGATAAGCTCTTATATTATCATTTGCATATATATATTTTTAAATAATAAGCGCTGCGATAAAAAATCTTAAAAGTTTTTTATAATTTGCCGCTAGATAGATATTAAAGATTTTAATAAACTTTAGCTAGTGTTAGCTGCTTGTTTTTCTAGGAAGAGATAAAAAATAACGTTAAGGAGTATATTATTAGGTGTTTAATATATTAATAAAGCTCTTTACGCTGCTATTATTTATACAGCAAGTTAGCTAGCCTATTATAGCCGTCTAAGCCTATAGCTAAGCTGTTAATAGATTTTATTACTAGTCTATTAATAATTTAGCATAATAATAAGTTAATTAATATAATTTTTATAATTATAAACTAATATAGCAAGATATTATTTTTTTTCCCAGTGTTAAAAGATATTAATACTTATAAATTTGCTTAGTTATTTTATGCTAAAATTAAGACTAAGTATAGGCTGCCTAAGGGCATTGTATTAGATAAAGGTTTAATCTTTACTAGCTAGTTTTAAAAAGCGTTAATAAACAAGAGCATGGCTCTTAGATTTTCAACGGCGTTTTATCTTTAGATAGATAAATAAATAAAATAAACAAATTAAACGTTAAAATATTATCTCTAATGTTTTATTAATAATTATTAAATAAACTAAGCTATATTATTGCTATTAGCGTATTTTATAATAAGTTTTACTATTAATTTAATAAATAATAAAGCATTATTTAAAATATTATATAAATTTCTCCCCTTATTTCTTTTTAAACTTAGTAAATTTAAAAAAGCACATAGTAGAAGCGCTGCTTACTTAACAAAGGCAGAGAGAATTTTAATAGTTGATAATAAGCTAGAGAAATTGCAATAGCTTTAAATATTGCTATAAAAGTATTAAATATAGGCAAATAAAGTAGCAATAAGATATTATAATTGTAAACATTAGCTTATATCTTTTAATGTAAGATTATAAGTGCTATTATTTATAAAAAACCTTAAGCTTTAGGGATTTAGAAAACTCTAATTAAAATATATTAAACCCTTTAAGGTTATTAAGAAAATCAGTTGCTAAGCGTACTAATTAATATTGTTAGAAAAGTATTTCTATAGGCATAATATCTTTTATATTAGCCTTTTAAAACTATAGAAAAAAAATTAAAAAGAGTTAACATAGGGGCTGGCAAACTTACTTAACTTTAAAGAAAATAATATAAAATAGAAGATTAAAGAAATTTATAATAAAATAATCTTAGATAATAATATCTATTACTTAGTAAAGTAAAAAAGCTAGCTAAGTAAGTATAATAAATAAATCTTTAAAGATAATCTAAGAAATGCTAAACAAACTATTCAGCCATATAAAAAGTCTAGAGAAAAACGTCGCTAGGCAAAAAAAGACTAGGCTAATAATTAGGACAAATTAACCAAGATTACCTAAAAAGGTTAATTAAAGAAAAAAAATTAATAACCTAAAAGGTTAGAGAACTATTTTATATTTGCAAAAGCATACTAGCCTAAATATTTTAATTAATATTATTAAACAAAATAAACTATAATAAAAACAAGCTATAACACTAGATATTTATTCTTTAAAATGTAATCTAAAATAAATCTTTGCTTACTTGCTAAGATAGGAAATATAATAGTTTTAGCAAATCTAAGATTACTTATTTAAAATAGTTATAATAATGCTATAACTATCGCTAGACTAAAAAAACTCGCCTAAGCGTAGGATTTAAAAGTTTAAGGTTAAGATATGTATGTTTTAGCTTATATTAATAATACTTTAAATTAATAATTTCTTTTAAAAAACTTAATTATTAAATTTAAAATAAGGCAAAGCGGCAATATTTTTGCAAGCATTATATTAGCGCATTTTAATAATGTTATCTTAGCCTATAAAACTTTTGTTAATAATTGCAAGGTTATTGTTTATTATTTTATTAAAGCTTATTTTATTTAATTAAATATAAAATATAGATATTTATAAGATAAAAGTAACTTATTATACTAGGTGGCAAAAGTATTGTAAAAGCGTCTTTTAGCATAAATAAGCATCTTAAAAATTACACTAAGTTATTAAGAGAAATCAGCGATAGTAGAAACTTATTATAAGGATTGGTTAATTAGCTAGCTTAGCTTAAAAATATAAAGAAAAAGTACTTATAGCAGATCTCTCTAATAATAACATAGGCTTATTATTATCGTTAAAACTATTAGGATTATCAACACTAAAAACGCGCTTTTAGTTAGCAGCATTGCCAATAGATTAAAGCGCACTTTAGGCACTATTACCCTGTAGAGCATTGATAATATTATTGTTAAAAGTAAGTATGCGCTTTAAATTATGCTTATAAACGGCTAGGATCTTATTAATATATATAAACATAGTATTATTTATATAATTAGCTATGTAAAGGAAATAAGGATAAAGATAAGGATAATAGTAGAGATAAACTATATTTTACTTACTAAAGGCAGAGCTTTTAAGGTATTAGGCAAAGCTAGTTTTAAATAGCTTTTGCTACTGTTAATTAAAAAATTAGCGTATTTTAAAGCGCTAAATAAGCTAATAAATTATGCAAAAGTTAAAACTATAGCTAAGCAAGGGAAAAAAAAGTAATAGTATTTACTCTTTTTATTAATTAAAACTTAAAAAGAGTTAAATATAGGCTTAAATATGTAATAAAGCATAGTAGCAATTAGCAATTAATAATTAAAGATTAAAAGTAGGAAAAGAAACCAGGCGTATATAATAAAATAAACTAACAATTAAGGGCGGCAGGCAGATTAAAGTTATTGCGTAAAAAAAAAAGGTTAAGGTTGTAAGTTAATGCGTGGGATAAGTATGCGCTTTTATACCTAAACTATAGGAAGCTTAGACTATTTACTTTGCTAGCTACCGCTTATTAATTACAGCTATTGCTATTATAAAAAAAAGAATAATAAAGCAATTTTGCTGCATAAGCAAGCTATTATATGCCTTTAAACAATAGGCTATTAAAAAATTAGCTATTAAAAAATTTAAGTAAAAAAGTATAAGGTTAAATAAACTTAAAAAGTTGAAAAGGCAACTAAGGTTGCAAAAAGAGGCTAAAACCTAAGCGATGAGTTAAGTAAAAAGTAACTAGTTAAAAAGCTATAAGAAAGGCTACTAGCTTTGTTACTAACCACTATTATTATTATTACCGTTTTTATTTATTTTAACTTAAAGATTGCAAAAGAGGCGTTTAAAAGCAACCGCTACTAGGGAAGAAATAATTATTATAACTAAGGCTAAAAAGGTTTAGTTGTAAAATGCAGAGCTAAGGTTTGCCGAGGCTTTATAAAAACCCTCTAGCAAAGCCGTACAAAGGCCGGCATTTCCTCTTTCCTCTTTAAGATTCAGTTTCGTACAGCAGCTACACCTAAGCAATCAATCCTTCCTTCCTCTACAACTAGTATGGTCATCTTGCCTGGTAATCCTTTGTATCTAATATATAGTTAACAAAGTTTATTACTTATTTTAAAAGAGATAGGTTTTAAAAACATTATTCTAGGCTAAGTAATTTTTTAGATTATTGTATTTTAGTATAAAAGTATATATTGTTAGTAAAGTATACTTTTCTAAGTATATTAAGTTATTGCTATCCCTTAAAAATAAGTTTCCCTAACTTTTTTAGTTAGCGGCATTTTTATATAAAAAATCTCTTTTTACTATAGTTAAAGCATTTGCTTAATAATTTTTAATTAGCAGCTTTTAATTTTATAAGGCCTAAGTATATTGTTTTACTAATAGCTATGCTATTGTTAAATTATTGTTATAGTTAGTAACGCTTGCTAGTGTTAACTTATAGGTAAAACTTTTATAGTGCGCTGCTACCTTTTTTATTGCATTTTTATTATTATTTATATAAATAATTATAAATTTATACAGCTATAATAATATATTAAGCAAATTCTTTAAGTTAGTTTTATTTAAATAACTTATCTTTAACTTTATCCTTTAGTTTTTTATAAAACTAAGATATTATTAGCTTATTCTTTTATCTTAAATGTGCTAAAACTTAATAGAAACTAATAGCATATTCTAAAGCTAACTTAGTTTACTATAGCTTATAAAGTTATTGTTTTGTAGTGTACTTTTTATTAAGGTTACTAAAAGTTTTCCTAAGAAGTTTTTTATAGTTTTTATAGCTATTAAAAGCTTTTATAATTATATTATTTTATTTTTAATCGCTGTTTTCTAAATAGTCTTTTAGGGTTAGTTTAAACTATTTAGCAGCGTCTTTTTTAAAGCAAGTGTTAAAGAAAAGGATTTTTTCTTTATCTCTAGTAAACTAGTTAGTATTATGCTTAAAATAAGTGCAATTATAAGTAAGAAAGCCTTAAAGGGTTTCTTTAGTGTTATTATAAGGTTTTAGTTTGTTTATTTTATAAGATTTGCTTTTTTAGATAGCTTAAAGGCAGGTGATTTTTTAACTAAAGTAGCTAATTTACTTAATTATCTAAGCTATAGTAAGATTATTATTTTTAACATTAGATAAGGTAAGAGTTTAAGAAGCTACTATATTTTTATATTGTTTAATTAATATATATTAAGCTATTTTAAATAAAAGTTGTTAAAATATAATAATTATTGCTAAGTTTTATAGGTTTTTAAAATGCTAAAAGGTTTATATTAGCAAAAATAGTTAAAAAAGTATATTAATTATAAT